>JBCEWB010173178.1:0-10166 GCA_039654565.1 Peronia peronii
CTATCTATCTATCTATCTATCTATCTATCTATCTATCTATCTATCTATCTATCTATCTATCTATCTATCTATATGGTATCCATGACTCCTGTTCCTGTAATAAAAGCGCCATATATCTTTAAAACCGTTTTGCTAATAATTTTAGATCCAGCCCTGATGCATTTCCGTTTTTTTTTAACAATACAAAACGATTTCTTCAACAATGGAGCACAATATAAATATATATATATATATAGCCATACAGAATGTGTATGTGGGTGTGTCTGTGAGGGGTTTCTGGGAGATGACGTAGGGGAGGGATTTGTGGAGTTGAAGAGAAAGAGAAAGAATGAAAGAGAGAGCGGTAGACAGAAGACAAATGAGCTGTAAGGGAACACGGAGGACGAGTTACCGGAGACTCAAGCAATCCCTAAAGTAACGTTATGCTAAGACCGTTTGCCGTTTGTGAACATACATTGATTGTACAATGACATATAAAATGGTAAGTAACACAATTGTAATTTAGTCAATCGTGGTTAGTGTTTAGAGATCGATATAACTATCCCTAACTAAAGTAGATTCCTGGCGACAATTGTATCATCCACCTTCACTTTATTATATTATTTAATTTATTTTTAATATCAAAAAACAGACCATTGTCATCATTTCCATCGAATTCAGCATGTTCAAAATAGGGGAAAACAGTGAACAAAAATCGACTTTTTCATCTTGGTTTTGGCGTCCCTAAATTCACTGATTTAAAATCTATCTTTTCTGACTATAAAAATGTAACTGAAAAAGAGGGTATCCATTCTGATGTATTGGAACCGTGTCCATTCCACGATTGGCCTGCATACAGTCATCCAGGGACTGGCTCAGTCTGATCTCTATATGATGTGTATTGTTAGATCACCATTCCTCCAGTGACCACAGGCAATGGATGCTTGCGTTATTTCTCTATGGTCTCCTTCGTCAACATCAGGAGCCTCAATCCTAGAGATAGAAACTGACCACATTGAATATCTGCGAAATATGACCCTGATGGTTGAGGACACACTGGTTCACCATCTATCACCACAGGTGTCCAGACACTATGGATTTTGGCTGAAGAAGGCATTATGGCCAAATAAATATTCCAGGACTCCAGACACATTCTCTTGGAGCCTCTCCTGTTTGATGGCACAACCTCTTGCCACAATCATGCTTTGAGATTAAAGCCAAGTTAATAACCCACGAAGTTTTTTTGGTGAAAACAAACAACAACAAAAAAATTAATAATTCTTTTTTTTTTAAGACAAATATTTTATCTCTTCTTTTTTTTCTTTCTACATCAATTTCCACCAAAACGGACATGAATTTTTATCAAGACAATAAACGTAAAGGAAACGAACGAAAACTAAACAAAACAAAGCAAAACCAAAAATATAAAAAAAACGAAACAAAACAAACAAACAAACATGCAAAATACAAACAAACACACAAACAAAAAGGCAGTAAAAACAAGATGACTATTGTTTTTCTTAAAGATCATTTCAATTTTCTGAGAAATTTGAGAATTTCGTCTCAATTTGTTTGAAAATCAGTGTTTTTCCTGGTCTGAAAAGAGTGCCTGGGCAAAACTATATCTTTAGTCAGTCTGCCAATTTTAAAATGCTAAACTTCATTTTGCTCAGGAGTTAACCTCGCCTGCCTCGCAATTTTTTTTTACCCACACTACGTCTGCACATCTGACGTTGACAAGAAGTTTAGGACAAGCTGTCGAGACATGAAATAACTTCGGCTAAGGTCATTAAAATTAAACTTATAATATTCATGTCAGGCAGCATTTGGTATCAAACTACTTTGGAATTTTACGTCCACTAATTTCATGAAATCAGATGTGTGAAAAATTGATTTTCAAACCTAATTTCCCTTTCATTTTTTTCTCTTCTTCTTTAGTAAGCAAAACGTTAGAAACCGAAGTCTGCAAAATTCAGGCAGTGCATAATGTCAAATTCGGCTGCTGAAGAGATGACTGTGGTAGTTTGCTTCTCTCAAAGAAGTTAGAGTTTATCATATTATGCTGTTTATTACTGTAGGTCAAACTGATGGCTTAGGGAATCTGTTCTGAATGACAAGGAAGGCTGTTCAGATATTGTTAAGGCAAGAACAATCACTCAGATTGTAAAAATTTCTACAAAGATTTACAGCTGTGACATTCGCTACTGTCAGGTGAGAAATCACTCTCCATATTATAAGTTGGTTTTCAATTATAAATTGACGGGCAGGCAATGATCGGGCCCAGACATGACCTACTCACACGCTTCACATGACTTACTTCTATTTTCCGAGATGGTTGTCGGTATGCCGCTGTCACGACTCTCTGATCCACCCGTAGATCTCACGCTGATACTGCTATAGAAGCACACTTTATCATCTGTCAAGTTAAAACCTTCCATGTCACATTTGTATATTCCTGCATCACTATGACTTGGATCGTTCCAGCTGACCATCAGATACGGATTCGACCCCTATAAGAATTGAGATGCTTTAAATATTTGTCTTTTTATAGAATAGGACAAAATAGATAAGAGAAGACAGGTTAGAAGAATGTGCAGCAGAAGAAACAGGATGAAAACGTTTAAGGTGGAGAAAGAAAAATAGTTTTTTAAAAAATAATAAAAATAAACGACTTCTTAATTATATGGATTCTTTCTCGGTTGGCAAAATACAGATTTATAAAAGAACAATAAAAAAAATAAAGATAGCGGAAGGCATAAAAACTAGACAGCTGATAAAATAGTACGAAAACTGGAGAGCTCGCATGAAAGCATAAAAGCCAGACAGCTGACTAAAAAGCATAAAAACTAGGCAGCTGACAGGATAGCATAAAAAGTAGACAGCTGACAGGATAGCACAAAAAAAAAGACAGCTGACAAAATGAAACAAAAACTAAACAGCTGACAAGAAAGTATAAAATCTAGACAGCTGACAAGCTAGCCCAAAAACTAGACAGCTAACAAGAAAGCACAAAAACTAGACAGCTGATAAGATAGCACAGGATGATTATGTTGTATAAGATAACAAAAGAGAAAAAATTGAGAAAAAGCAACAGGACAGGATGACAATGAGGAACAAGAGTGAGATGTTGACAAGGAAAGTGCTATATTGGAAAAGAGTGACGTCTATTATCTCTTTTTTCTCCCTTCTTTTCAAAGTTGTTTGGATGTGTCTCTAAATCTATGTATGTGTGTGTGTGTGTGTGTGTGTAACTTTGTGTGTGTATGCGCTTCCGTACGAGCTTTCTGCTTCATAGCTGTAAAACATGTCTACACTCAGTTTTTTCTTCTCAGTCTTACCAAGCAATATTTTTTTCTCATTGATAAAAGTTAGAAAAAAGTATAGTTTCTTCATTTACACTTTGCTAATCTTTCCTGGTCTAAAAGCTTCTCAGGGTGATGAGTTCACATTATGAAGTACATTAATAATGTCACAGTTAAACAATCAAGATGGATCAAAGTAATCCTAGATTTCTTGTCCGCCTGTTTTCTTCTTTCATTACAGTAAGAAGCAGCACAGCAATGATCAATGTTTCATAAACCACTCACAATGGAAAGAGTTTCACAGTGTAAAGAAAAGCAGTCATTATCTAAATCTTATGAGAGCTGTTTACCTTCAGTGAGCTTTGTACATCTACGCCACTCCTTCCTGATATGAAGACTGGCTCAGATCCCAATGTCTCGACCACTGCCACTTTACCAGGGTCAGGGCGTTTCCCAAAGAAAGAAAGCTTTATACTGTAAATCTGAGAAAGAAGGGATACATCATTAAGAAAAACAAAGCTGAGAATTAAGTTCAATTGAAAAGAAAGAATCCCCATTTTCCTTTCTGAATGAAGCTAAGTCAGCAACAATGAACATGTCAATAGGATCTGCCAATTGTCCCGACATTTCATAATGACATTTGTGCTTGGTTTATGGTGTAAATTAACATAATGTGAGTACTGTACCTACTACGTTAGTACATTACGATCTATATATGTCTTTCAACCTCCTGGTTGAGGTTATCTCTTTTAAAAAAACAAAACAAAACAAACCCTATCTTAAAGAATCCTGACTTCACTTTTGAAAATATATACATATAATACATAAAAAATCCTGTGTTCATTTTTGGGAGAAATAATAATAACAATAAAAGTACGAAATCGCCAGGAGACTATCTATCCAGTTATTCCCTATTTTATATATATATATTCCCTATTTTATATATATTATATATATATATATTATTTATATATTTTATAGATATATATGGAAGTGAATTAGTAGGGAAGATGTTCCCTGCCGATGCACTGTTCATCCGTAGGGAAGACAGTGTACTACGTCATCATTTTAGCTCACCATCTATAATTAGATCTCAATCTCAGTTCATTCTGGCCACAAACTTGGCGACCGCAGACGTGTCTACAGGCCAACATTTTAACAATTTTAAAGATATAGAAGAGGTCTTGCTGAAAAGAAAGTTGTTTTACAATGAGCGGTTGGTGAAAGGTAACGGAAACATGACTGTGGAGAAGGCGAATTCCAAAATAAAGGATGCTAAACCCCACTATCGGTCAGATTTCCAGTATGCGTGGATCAATTTCAGATGTGCTCACGAGGGGATGTTTAAACCCCGGGGCAAGATTCGCGAATCCACGTAAGTATACAGTTTATTTGTACTTTGTTTTAATTATCAAATATCTTGACCAACCTTTGGCGAAAGGAGAGATTAAAAAAAAAAAACGGAGTAAAACAACATGCTCTAGATCTAGATCTAGAACTAGATGTAGATCTGGAGTCTTGTCTCTTAATAATTATTGTTTTAGCAAGACTGGTCTAGATCCAGATCTAGATTTTAGATAGATCTTTTATCGCTTGCACTCTAAACAAAGTCTTAATAATTATGTAGACTGCCGTTTCGTATGCAGCTCATTATTCTTTACAACTGCACACACTTTTTGGATAATTACAGAACTAGATCTAGATCTAGATATCGCATGACCAGGTCAAATGAGTCGAATGTCAAAAGGTACCATACAGAGAACAAGGACTTTTTAAAAAAGACGGCATAAGATGCCGTGTTTAAATGTGAGCACCCCGGCACAGAAAAGTCGTGGCTCAAATTCCTTCCTAACATAGCAAAGAGCATTCTTTTCTATTTCCAGTTTACTCGTAACGCTAACCCGCCTTCATTTGACATCCGACTCATTTGGTCTGGTCGCACGGCATACTGTTATCATAATTTGCACTATCTTGATATCATTTAATTTGCTCTGGAGATATCTGTAACAATGATTTTAACAATTACATATGTTTGTATGCTCTGCTGGTTTACACCACAGTCTGTCTTGGATCTGAATGGGAAATGAATTGTCAAGAACAAGTACAGCCCACCTCTATTAATATTATCTTCCCAATTTCACTCACAACTGTCATTTGGATAGAAGAATCTTAATGGCATTAAATATTGAATTTTATTAAAATAAACAACAACAAAACATTGTTTCTTCTATCAATCCCACTTGCAGCATGTCCACAAAAACTGCACATATTTTGTGTGTGTGGATGGTTGAAAAGTGTAAATAATTGTTGGTTTGTACTTCTTGTTTTTGTTGAAACTTCTGTTTCTTCTCTTTCAATATTCATCTCAAGCAAACAGCTCTTACTTTTTTGCCAGTACCTCATGGCCTTGATGTTGATGTGCTCTCTGTACAAAAAAATAATTTTGATACTTCACTTTCCTTTTTTTCCTACTTTGCAGATCCAACAAAATAGAATGTCCTGTCAGATTAAAGATCATTGCAAGAAGAGACAAAGATATTTTGGAAGTTGCCAAATGTGAACTCAGCCATAATCACAGTTTACTATCAGCTTCCTGTAACTATGTTTTTCTAATTATACCACATATCCATACAAAAAAAATGGTTAATTCACCTGCTTCTTGAAGTTTCCTTTACATTTGACTCATTCGATAGTGAGCCATTTTCCAACTAAACTTTCAATTTCCAGTCACTGTGGATAAAAACATTTATAACCAGCCCACATCTTTTTTTTTCCTGCAAGTAAATTGTACTGTAACTATAATACTATTAATTGTAATTTTTCACTTGTTCATATTCAGTCATGTTTTGTGGATAACCAATCCATTTATTTCAATTGTCTGACTGCTGAATACATTTGACTTTGAAACCTCAACTGTGACTGCTATCACAGATTAATTTTTGAGCTAGAAATTTGAAATTTGGATATAAAATGAAATTCTGTTTATTACATGTCCTTGACAATGAGTTTGAAACTGTGATTCTTACTTTTATAATTAACTGCAGTTCTTACTTTTGGAATTAGTTTCAGAATTTAATGTTGTTTTTCAGATATACCGTACATCTGATTGCAGTCATGCATAGATTCATCTACGCACAACATTCACTTTTTTTTTCTGGAAAAGTAGATACATATTAAAACCACCAAATATATATCATATCAACATCTATGTTTCTGCATTGTCAGCGTTGTCCAATCATTAAATTCTGTCGTGGGTGGCAAGCTGCAAAAGATAGTGAGTAGACAGACAAAACCCACACATATAATAGACTGTAAAGCGCTTAGAGCCTGTACAGCACGGAATAGGCGCTATATAAATACTCTCAATTATTATATTTTACAGAGCACAAGTCCATTTCCATGAGTTTATCTCTCTTTCTATAGGTTTCCACTATGCATCTGACAGGCACTTGACACAAGAGGAAGAAGAGACTGTGGTACAATTATCATCTCTGGGAGTCTCTTGTGGCAAAGAGAGATGTTGGGTCATTTAAAAGAAAGCAGGAACAAATCTTTGAAGAGACACGATGTGAACAATGTCCTCCGCAAGTGGAAAGAAGCTAAAAGAGGTGGGAAAAGTGTTGAAGAGGAGACTTGGCATGTCCTAATAGAAATGGCAAGGACTGATACCCAAGCACAATTTGCTGTCCAAGCTGATCAACAGGGCAATGTGTCTATGATTGGTTTTCAGACTGCAACAATGAGAACATATTTAGATGCATTTCCAGATGCTACTTACAATTCATTGCCATCAGAGTTGAAATTATATGTTCAGAAATGCTGGATACCCTGCAAACATACATGGGCCCAATATCTAACCAAACATCTGGTGACTTGGGGAAATTTCACCAACAATTTTTTAGAGCGACACAATAGAAAAATCAAAGATGTCAGTGACCATGACAAGACATTACCTGAATTGATAAGTTCCTTATTAAAAATGCATGAAGCTGACGACACAAAGTTCTCTAAAAAAATTAAGGATTTGTCACTCAAATCTAAAGTTGTTAGGATTAACAGAGGACTTGATATTCTAATCAAGGCATTAGCACAAATTGGAAGTAAGTTATCATCAGCAACCTGTGACTTGCTAAGGAAGCAAGTAGAAAGTGTACCAAATGAAAATTTTATTTGTGTAACTGTGGAAGAAAAGTATGTGTCTGTTAAGAAAAGTGTTGACAGTGAGAGTGTTGTGTATGATATGAATGACAACAAATGTAACTGTTTGTTCTTCAGTAAGTCTCAACTACCATGTTGGCATGTACTGTTGTTTAGACACAGTTCGAATAAACCCTTGTTTGAGGACATACCAAGCCATTGGTTAAAGGGAAGTTTGACTAGGTTGCAATGCTATGTTAGTCTAGGATTTTCCTCCGTAAGTTTGGTGGAAAGAGAAACAATACGACATTTGACAGAAATTGAAAAAAGAAGTTGGCAACTGACATATTGAGAGAAGTGCTTGAACGAATGGTGGCCTGTAGCCAGAAAGAATTCAGGGAAAGCTGTGATGTCCTCAAGACTTTAGGGGAATCATGGAGAGAAGGCGTTTCAGGCTCTAATATAGAAATTCCAGGAGGTGAATTGTATCAGCGAGCAGAAAGCTCAGACCATGGATTTGATGGTGAAGCTTAAAATTCAGTTGCTGTGAGTTTGGAAAGAGGCGGTGAAGGTGATGGTATGTCGGTAGGGGTTTTGGATTTATCAACAGAAGAATATGAGGAAAGGGAGGAAGCAGGAATTTTTAAAAATCATGAAGGAGAAAGGGTAGAGGAAACAGAGATTGATTTAGATGTGGGTTGTGCTAATTTGAATGATCTAATAATGTTAGAGAAAAACTGCTCAAGTCACATGCCTCTGAATGTTCGAATTCAACTGGTATGGCAAGTACTTCAGAACCTGCTACAGAAGCCATTATGAACTGCCAAGAGCATGCCCTAAATAAGCTGTCTGAATTGAGACTTAGATTTGCTCGACAGATTAAAAAGAGAGGGGGGCCAAAAGGTGCTGGTAAAACACACTACATAAATCAAAGGTAGAAAACAAGAAAGGAAAAAACTTTAAAATGTTTCTCACCACTCTCCTCAGGTTTGTGTAGATGTGTGCCATATTTGTCATCAAGAAAGACTAGAGGAAGAGGGTATGCATGAATTTGATGAATAGATCAAATGTGATAGCTGTGTTAGATGGTATCATCAAACATGTGCATTTGGAAGTGGTAAAGCAACAAAAGCTTTAAAATACTGTTGCTCGCTGTGTAAAGAATAGGCTATTTTGCTCAACTTTGAAAATATTATAATTTTTATATTTTTTCAAAAACTTCTTTTGCCTGATGAAGATGCTAATTTATCAGTACTATCACTTGGCCATAATGGTTAAAGTAGTATAATGCCAAAACTTTATATTTTGCTTATATTTTACTTCTGTTTTGGTATTACCTTGCCAAGTACATTCACAGGAATTATTAATATTTTTATGCAGATACTCTATACAATGCATACTCTCTTTCTTCGAACAATTTATGCACAAAAGTTTCTGCCTTGTTCACAATTTGCGTTTGTTTCAAGTAGATCTTATGAAAGTACGAATGAATCTACTCCTGACTTCAGACAGTTTTTGTATTCATGTTAAATTGATACTTTTCAGTACGTAATGTCCAGATATATGTTTCATTTTCTACTTTTCATCTTTTTAGGAACTTGCTACCTCGATTATTATGTTATAGTAAATGAACCTTTACTTTATTAATTTCACTTATTTATGTTGCTGCCTTTTTATCCCATTGAATTGAAACAATAAATTGATGTTTTTGATGAAATAATACTGTCTTTTGAAATCCTTTGTGGGATTTATTTCATTTGTTATCAGTGTGTTTCTTGTCAATAACAATACCGCACTCTGTATACATGTATATAACACACCAATACATGTGCAATCCATTATTTCCCAAGAATAACTGTTTTTGTAACCTGAATATAGATTAGTCTAAGACTGACAATTGGGTGTAAAAATTGCTGAGAAAGATGAATTCCTTTGTTTACTTTATATGGTTCCAATAGTTCCATGTAACCTATCTTTGTGCATGCCTGATTAACTAGTGACAAAAAAAGACATGACCTGAATGTACTTCATCGACATAGAATGTATTCTTTTGCAGTCTTACCATAATAAGTCACTATAATGCTCTACAAGAATTACTGAAAAGAAGTTTTGTTGACATTCTTCGGAAGTTGCACAACTTCATGCTCTACAGAAAGTTTACTCGTGGTGCAACCATGGTTTATATTATCTTTCGCCCCTCAAAATGTAATAGGCATTATTCAAAGATAAGGTTTTAAACCTGACTTTGGAGGGGGGGGGACTTAAGTACGCGATCTGCTAGCGTGGTGATGTGTGATGTGATTGCTCTTGGTTCTGTGTAGAAATTGTTAATGTTATGAAGATGTTGCTGGTTTTACAGAAATCATTCACATAATATTAACTGTGAGAATGTGGTGGGTGCTGATTATGGCGATCGGCCTACTGAAGTCGTTGGTGATTATAATACATGTAGATCTTTAATGCTATAACAGTTAGTACAAATGGTCCAAAGAAGGAATTGATCATGAATCACGCAGTGCTAGTGCTAGCTAGTAAGATGGTAGTGAGGACAGTATGGTAGTGGTGGCTTTTGCCGATGGGTTCTTGTCTATTACAGAGATAAGATCTCCATTATGTATAATCAAACCGGGAACTTATTCTCTGCATGGTAATAGAGAAGTTAGGAGAATATCACCCCTGTAAAGGCAAAGTGTACTTAAAAACTGGGGGGAAAATGAGGACAAGGAATATATTTCCTACTGGTCTTCC
>JBCEWB010173189.1:0-10166 GCA_039654565.1 Peronia peronii
TTTCCCCCTCCCCCCCCCCACCCCCCCCCCCCTTTTCATCCGACACCCACTCCATTCCGTCCATCACCTCAGTAACTTTCAGCACCTTGTCATACACATTCGTTTATTCTTTTCTACCATCCCTTTTTTTCTCAATCTCTCGCTTTCGTTTTCACCTGTCTTCGAATTTAACGAGTGTTAGTCGCTTTATTTTCTCTCACTAACCTGCAAAAAAATCCGCTTCAAGACATTTTTATATACACAGCGTGGGCCATCAGCAGGCTAACACTTGTTTAACCATTTGTGTCCTACTTTAAATCAAAATTAGTCACTCTTCAAAACCAGTTCAAAACTGTTTTGAACAAGGCCAGATCTAAACTTCATCAAATAAAGTGTGAAACTAATTTGATTGTAAACGTGTTAAAGTAGTTTGATAGTAACCAAGAAGTTTAATTGTAATAACATGTTTTAAAACATGCACTTTTGCTCAGCCTTGTATGCATCATCATTTACATTGTAGTTACGCACTGCAAACATGGCTCCGTCTCTCTGTGACATCACTGGCCTCGTTCTGAACTTCACCTGGCCAAATTGGCAGTCGTGAGATCGGAATGTCAACAATGGCTCAAGAATTGCCAGTTTTAATAGTTTTATCAAATGAACTGACTGGAGAGTTACACCAATCTTCCTCATGTCTTGTTTATTAATGTTTGTTATGATAGGCGGGTGTGTCCCACGATGATCCATACCAGCACTGTGTGATTTGTTCATAAGCAGAGTATGTTTCACCCCATGTAGGCCTAAACAAAGAAGTCAAGTATTATATACGTGACACATCTTGCAATGTTAAACAAACAAAAAAGTTCACAACCACTGCCTGAATACTAGGAGTTTCAGATACACATGTCTATTTCACCATTTGGCCTCCAATTTCGCCGTCCTGTGTTCTTTTATCGACATTTCCCACTACCGGATTCTTTTTTTCTTTCTTTCTTTCTTTTTTCTCTTTTTTTTCTTTCTCTTTTTTTTTCCTTTTCTTTCTCTTTTTCTCTCTCTCTCTCTCTTTTTTTTTTTTTTTGGTCAAAAGTGAAGACAGGATCTTTTAAGACAAAAAAAGGTTTTTTTTTCCCTTTTTTTTTAACAAACAACCGTCGAGACAGCCTCCACCAGGAGATTGGAAGACGTATATAGAACGTAACGTACACAGGATGTCCGTAACGTCTGGATTCATGAATGTATCACTGGTTATTATCTTTATTTTTTGTGGAGTTATTGCATTGGGTTCTTGTGAATCATGCAAAGAGCATCGAATTTTGCAGGGTGTCGTAAAAGTCTGAACACAAAGATAAAATGCGTATATTTTATAATGAAATACAAAACCATTTAATTAATTGAAATATTAATAAGGTTACGTGTATATAAAACTTTCAGTACGATTTCCACCTTCTCTATCATGCAAAATTCGATGTCCCCGGCAAGAATTATATAAACTCAATGCATTAACCCCACAAAAAAGAGGTGATAAGCCAGTGATATTTCCCATGTGTCCAAACTTTAAGGACACCCTGTACATGTTAGACAACTACCCTGGCCCAAAACGTCCGCTGATAAAGAGGTCACATAGAACAGACAACCAGTCTGCCTACATCCCAATGAATACCGTCCATGGGAAACTCCTTTAAGACACCGTTTATGGCTTTTTCTTACTTTCTTTGTATCCTACAGAAACTGTTATTTCCCAAACGTTTGAAAGAAAACAAAATTATGGTCGCAGGAAAGTGAAGTTAGAACCGCAACAACCACAATCTCATAAATTTAATGCCTAATTTCACTTTTTGCTTTCATTGAAAACCGTTTGTAAGCGAACACTAAGGCTGTACTGGCGGCAGACATTGGAGTTCCACCGTTATCATATTCGATGCACTAGAGTTTCTGTTCCAGGTCTAGAGGTCACTGATCTGACCCTTTCGCGTAAGGTCTGGTTCCACTTTTAAATTCAAGATGAAGGATTCACTAACTTCAACAAGAACAATTAAATAACAAGCTGATCATGACAGAGAAAACTGTTTTCATTGTCAGTGCGAGGGCGAGGGTAGGGCTATGACTGATGACAATGAAATCAGACGAAATTTCCTTGTTTCTTTCTCTCTCTCTCTCTTCCCTCCCCCCCACCCCCTTCTCTCTTTCTGGCTCTTTCTCCGCCCCACCTTCGTCTCTTCACACTTTCCTTTGTCGTCCAAGTGTCTATGAACTCACGTATTCTTTGGCCAGGGATTTGGTTCTGACAAATTGTGAAGTTTTGCCAGTGACGGATCCGGCTTCTGAAAATCCGGCCAATGCTTTCTTAGACACAGACAGGTGGTGAGCTCAGTTCTCTGTTGTTCTATCTCCATTTTTCACATTTTGACAAGACTGCTATTTTATGTTTAGCAACTGTTTTTGCACACAGGAGATAGGACAAAATGATGTTCAAAATCTACCTGTTTGGGCAAGTGATCGGTGAAATAATTGCATTGTATGGTAGATTTACTACCCCTCTTTTATATGACATATATATCTCCAAATAACCCAGAAGTGGAGACAGAGCAACAAGGAACTGAGCTCGCGAGGTGTACACTCATCTGCTGATGACCTTTTCTATCGCCAGCTTGCCAGATAGCACCTCATTGTCTCTGTCAGTCTCATACTTGGCTTGGAAACTTGGGAAACATCTGGCCAAACATTCAGTGAAGTGACTCATTTAACCTTTACTGAAAAACGAAAGTTTTTCATTGTCTATGAAAATACGGCGGCAGCTCTGATACTGAACAATTTAAATAACGTTCACATTTCGTAGGTTTCACACATGTATTTTCAAATTCTTCTGCACTATTATGGGTTGGAAATGAAATAACACAATTGCAAAAAAACAAAAACAAAAACAAAGTGGCATCAGATTCACAAATTAACAAAATCATTCGTGCTCGGTCTGAAGTGATCTCGGTGCTTTCCTTGTTTTGTCTAACGTTGATTTTACATGTATAAGTCTTAAAGGTTACAGGGAAGCGGTTCCATTCTCCACGTCATTTATTTTCTTGGGCTGAAAATCCACAGCGCGAAATCAGAGCAGGAGATTCCCCCAGCGAGGTACGTGTCGAAAGATGGATTGAGTACTAGGGGAGAGCACTCGTCTTTTACACAAAAGCAAGGAAATTAATGGGAAGCACAAAATGATACAGACTGCTGATTTTTGCACTCGACTTGGCGTTCGACGGTTTTCGGCCAAACGTAAACATTTTTTTTTTGTTGTTTACAATGGCAGCAACAGGGGCATTAACTAGTATAAACAAACAAGACATTCAACGATTGACTGTTTCTTTTTGTCTCTTCCTCCTCCTGATCCGCCTTTTGCGACCTCCCCGCCGTCTGCCGCGTTGTGCTTTCCGCCACTGAAGAGCTTGATTCCGCCGCTTCCGGCGCCTGTAGCGCTTCCCGCCTCGACCTGAGAACAAGCAAAACAGTTCTAATATATGTAGGCTACAAAGGTCAAGTCACAATCTATCTCAATCAGCGAGCCCCTTCTGTTCCCGAGAGGCCGCATTTTTTCACGTCTTGGCCGTTGACATAACGGTTAGGATCTAGGCGTCCTTATAACAGGCCGAACATCCGGTAGTCATCGAAGGCTTACTGTTTACATCGCCAGATTTAAAATACCATCTCGCCAAAGTCAGTACGAGAGACCAAATTGTCGACTTTTAAAAAATTTATTATTTTAAATCATAATGGCAAAAATAAGACAGGAATTACCAAGACATAAATCAGTGACATGAAAACATTCATCAAATTCAAATGTCATGAAAAAATATTATTAAACATTTACAAAAATAGCCAAATTAAGAAAAACCCGCCAAATTTGTGAGCACCGTGCATACAAAGTTCAACAGGAGTCATACGACCTGAGTTTGGCTCACCGAAATTTCGTCGTCTCAGAATGACATGGCCCCTACTACGTAAACAACTTGCTGTAGTTAGAACAGTTGAATTCTGGGGCCGCGATGTATGGTCACCTTACAATGAGGTCGGGTTACCTGGCCTGTTGATAGGGACGCCTAGATCTACTGTCCAAAGGTAATACCTAGCAACTGTAATTTTTTTTTAAAATGGAGGTAATTCTATAAATGGGTCATGTAGGTCACCCGCTTGCTATGTTTGATTGCTTGGCTCGTTCTGTTCGGTAGTTAAAAAAAAAAATACGGCAAAACCTAGCAATTTCTGTTTATTTTCCAAAAATACAAGGGTGAACTTTGTACGTTTCCTTGTTTTAATCGGATCTTGGTTAGCGCTACATACGAGGTTTTCCCTTTGGACGGTAGAGGTTATAAAAGCACATAGCACGGAATCATCAGTTAACGTCATCATCACTATCGGTTTTCATTCTAAGACTCAAGAGGGAGTTACCTTTCATGGTGCGGATCATCTAAGAACTATGACTATGACGATCCAGTAAACAGAAAAAAAAAAAAAAAAAATTCATGAATTTCCAGTGAGATCTGCCATATTGTTTCCAGCACCTAGATCTATTTTCATGATCAGTTTCAGATCCAAACAAACTGAAGGGTAATTTCTGAGAGCTATTCATTCACTCTCTAAACCAGTCACTGTGTACCACTGTATCTGAGTGTGTGTGTATGTGTGTTCGCTCCCCCGTCCCTCCCCCCCCCCCTCCAATCTTTTCTTCGCGTCCGCTGAGCCTTTGCTGTCATGCTAGTCACAATGCCAAGATGCGTAACAATCACAAAACAATGTGAAAGAACAGTAACAACAGCGGTAACTGTGGACACAACAATTAGAGGCAACAAAAACACTTGAAGAAAGGCCAAAGATCAGAGCGCACATGAACTTCAGAAAGTTTGGATCAATTCTATGGAAAGTAATTGGTGGACAACTGAACGAAACCCAGAACTGGCATACCTGAGACTTGTTTTCGACTGGAGTCTTCAGATGATTCGTGCGACAATATTTCTCCTAGTTTTTGTCGGTTCTTTTTGTTGCGTTTCCTTTTACGGCGAAAACAGAGCATCTCTGTGTTGATCTTGAGAGCTCGACAGTCGTATTCCTCGCTGCCGTCACATAGACAAGTGCGTAACTTGCTGGCATGGGGCTGGCGGGACAGGATGTCCAGGCTGTTGCGACATTTGGACGTACACTTGAGGCCGCTGAAAAGTCTGGCACAGTGATCGTAGTAATACTGCAGAGCTGCCAGACAGGACGTGTCCGCCTCACAGATCCAGCGCGCCAAATTACACGTGATGGGCTGACTGTCCTCTTTCAAGACGTGCATGGAATCCAGAACTTCTCTCTGGCAAATTTCCACTCTCTTCTTTCGTGCCAGACACATGTCCTCCTTGTAACAGTCGCAGTTAATAAATGCCACGCCCCTTTCGTCTTCTGTAGACAGGAGGGAGACCAACGCGTGCTTGCAATCAGTGGGACAAGTGGTCAGATGTTCATCTTTGATGACGGCCTGACAGTGGATGAAGAAATTGTTGAGTGCCATCTGGCAACCGCTTCGCGCATGACACTGCAGTTGGGCCACCTGGCAACTCTCCAGTCTGCCAGATTTCTCAGCGTGAACAGTCGGAAGCTGGAGCCCAACAACCGCCAAAAGAAGAAATTCTAACATAGCTGGCATCGACTTGAGCATTTTGTCATGTATGATGAGCTATGAACAGAAGCGTCAATGTCGCTGGTTCAAAGGATGATCTTGGATAGGACACAGGCATAATCCAATGTGCTTGGGGAACACAGCGTGGCAAAACCATTTAAACCATCTCTATCTTTCCATCAGTTAACCTGAGGAGAATGAGAACAATAAATTTAATAATATCGGATAAAAAGAATGTTTGTTTGTGTTGGGGTTTAACGACACATCATCACGATCACGGCTATATTGTGTCAGACAAGGTAAGATATGTTTACAGGTCAAGAAGAAGAGAGGAAAGAGAGCGGGACAGAAGACAGGAGCAAGGAGAGAGAGAAGAGATGTCACCCCTGGAATGTCGAGAATGGTATTCCTTGGGAAACATCCCACCGATGGCGGGCTTTCACCGCCTGCATGTGCGAGCAAAGAACCTACTTAATATATACCCTGGGTCCCCTTGGGGGAGATAAAGATGGTGGCACAGCGATATAAACCAGGTGTCAGCAGTCAAAACTCAACAAACGCGTGTGTTTGTTGATGTGTTTTCAATGTTATGAAACTTTCCTGAAACAGTCACCCTTCAGTCGGTAAATGAGAATTGAAAAAGAGAAAAATAATAAAATATAACAACTTGAATTTGACTCTGTTTTTTTCACGAAGCCCCAGGAGGTGTTCTTTATTACCGTACTCGTTCACTTTCTTTTGATCTTAAAAAAAAGGGGGGGGGGCAGGAGGAGGCAGGGGGGAAAGGGTTAAAAATAAGGAAGGATGGGATGAGTGCGTTACGTTCTATATACATCTTTCAACCTCCTGGTGGAGATTATCTCGACGGGTCTGGGAGGAGAGGGCACGACAAATGTAATTTATTTTTGTTTGTGACGCATAAAAAACATGGCAGAGTCAAGATTTAATTGGTGCAGACAGCAGATCTTTCAAAGCTTCTTAACATTCAGGGACACGTGCCTAGTCGCGCAGAAAAAAAAATATACAAAGACTGTTTGTTCCTGCGAAATAAACGGAGAAACAAACAAGAGGCCGCCAGTGGCACCTTCGTCTGTGTGTGAAAAAGAAGCTCTCAGCCCCCACTTGAAGGCTGCTGAATTGTCTCATCTTCCCCGGGCGGAGATGATCAAAATAACAGTTATGGGAGTGGGTTTGGCGAGGACATGAAGGAGGCTGGTGAAAGACAGACGAAGTTTGTCGATTTGATGGGATGAGTAGGTCTGCACGATAGATAACTGGCGGGTGAGAAGGGGGGGGCGAAGCGGAGGGTGTAGTAGGTCATCAAACGGTGTTTTTTTGCACCCTCTAGTTTGCCTCGTACTGTCTGTACGCGATAACTAACTGACTCATCCTCAGCTTATCTCTTTGCTTTAGCCATTCTCCCCTTTTGTTCTTCCCTCGTTTTGTTTCCATTCCATATTCATCGAGACTAGATCTAGTTCCCTTCTTCCACTAAGAGGTGGGGAGAAGGGGGAGCAGGTTCTCGGAATCATTTTGGAAACAACTTTTACTGTCGAATTCGGCATAGTCAAATTAGAGAAGAACATTTTTTGTTCCTCTTTTAACTAAGTAAAAATTACTCATGGTTACCATGGCAACGACCTCATCTTGAATTTTGCTACCCAGTATTGCGTAATTGTTCTTATAAATAGTTTCCACATTTTTCAACGAACATGCGTGAAATTTGGCAAACACGCTTTTCAAATCCAACTCTAGAAATGTTTAGAACATTCAAGTATGTAAGATGGTCACAGATTATCCACAAATTCGACTACAAACTCTCAATTTTTCCAGGAACTTAAAAATGTTATCGAAAATTGATCAGCAAAAAATGTAGCTCGTATATTTATGCTGAAAACGTTTTGAGAAAAACGCATTTAACTTCCTCCAACGAGAAAACTAATGATAGGGAGATTTTGATGGGGGTTCCAACCTCTAACATAAATTTATTTCACATACTAGAGTTCCCTCATGGCTTCTGTTGCTTATATTGCACTTTCTTGAGCCTCTATTCACATTTTTTCCCACCACTTTTGCGTCTTCATCCTCATTAGTAAAAGGGTTTCTGTAGAGACATTTCAGGACATGTCTTCATGGGTCAAAAGCTAGAAAGTCTTGACCATGGCGTTGACATATTATAGCCAGTTGCTGTACTCTGAAACAACAGAACCAGGACATATTCTACCCTCATCATATGAGAAGTTGAAATTAAACAATCTGTCGGAAGCTTTCGCTGACACTCTCTGTAGTCAACGTCTCAGAGGATCAGCCAGTGTCCCGATATTGTGGGGGAGATCATAATTAAGTCGGTTATGCCAGTAACCAGCGAAATATTGGTGATCTAACACTGCATAGAAAGTCCCGCCTGAACCAGGGAATTGAAGGTCAGCCTTTGAATGGTCAGTATTCATCAATATTCCACAACTTGGAATACACATAATTATCAGCTTTTTTTTTTTTTTAACATATCATCTTTATACTGAGAAAAGACAGAAGTTTTGAGAGAAAACAAAAGCCCCCAAATCGTAGTTTTTGAACAAAATCCCGATTTCAGAATTGCCCTCCTCTTAACCCGATTAGAAAACCGGTCACAGTACAGACAGTTTATGCAATTCATCATTTCATCTACTACCTCACATACCCGTCTTTCTGCCCTGAAGGTCGTGTCTATTTTTCTCACCCTTCTCTCTTCTCTCCCCTTCCCCCCTCTCTCTCTCTCTTTACTCATCTATCTAGTCTATACTATAAATCTGCAACAAAACCCACATTAGGCTTATGGACTTGAAAACTGCTGAACGGATCCATATGACATTTGACACACAACATTGTTGCATACGGATCTGTGTTTCTAGGTACATAAACCCAAAAAAAAAGCTTTTTATCTTTGACGTTATTCTGAAAATGCAATAATAAACTCGCGAGGCTGCTTGATCCAAATTGTATGTTCGACAGTATGACGCGTTCAAAACACGTTTTCTTTGAGTAACATTCAGTTCAATCAACCAAAATATTAAAAGTCGCAGGGCTATATTTTAAAAAAATCTCCCACCGAAGCCGTGGGTCTTCTTCTATTCTTTCTATAATAAAGATATAGTATTTGCTTATGCTATAATTATCTACCTACCAATCTATTCACCCACTAGATACTTTTTATCCATCCAGTTTACGCATACTTTTTGACATATCTTTTCATATTTCGTAAACGTATTCAACCCTGCTAGGCGTAAGATAGCCATAATCATGCCCATGCACTCTTAAATCCCAACGCAAACAAAACAAGCAAACCACTATCTGTCTACATTTACCGATACTTTCAAAAATCACATCACGTCCTCCGTTTTATAACAGCTTGAGCTGCTTTTTCGTTCCAGCATTCGGTTTTGTCATATATAAAAACGTATGTCAATTGTCAGGTATAACCATCAGAGTCATTATTACTGGCCCAGGACTATTCAGTCTTATCCACTACATTAATTATATGGTATGTATTTGAACCGTGACAGAAGGTGGTAATCATTTGTCACGTTTTTGATATCTTGACCTCCAACATTTTAAAGAAATTATAATTATAAAATTTGTTTTCTTTGTATCTTGAATCATACAAGTTCATTATTCGACAAAAAATAAAAAGCAAGGTAAATTAAAAACCTCTTGTGCGGGAGAGAAAGGAAAATATCAGTATAAAAAAGTGTTGAATGTGATAGTCTAAACAACGGACAAAGGATCACGATCTTCTGCCAAACTCTCACGTATTTTGACTTGTCTACGGTCGTGTTGACCTTTTCAAAAAATCAAGGCGGTCTGAGGGATTTTTGCTCAAACAGCGTGTGGGTCATGGGAGATCGTTGTGCTCAGTCCTATTACTTCCCTTTACCAGACACAAGAGGGACTGGACAAACAGTGTAAAGATGAAAAAAAAAAAAAAAATCACCTCTGCGTTTTTTACTTGAGACATACACTATGAAAAATTCCAAAAAAATTATGATGTAAAGAGAATGTTTTCTTCTTATTGTTATAATTTTATCAAATTTTTTCGGCCATCACTCTTTCCAATGACAAGATGTAAAGGGATTTTTTTTCTCTTTACAATGTTTGCTATAGACCTCTTTGGCTGGGAAAGGGAAGTAATGAGGTTGGTCAAAATGATCTCCCCTTACACGAGTCCCTTTTTTGGGAGGGGCAGATTATCTGCGAAACCATCTCCCGTAGGATTCGGTTTATGTCTTTGAGAATCACATCACATTGGCTCGTCCTAATTTTTCTTGTTCACAGATTTCACCATGATCATCATTGCCCCTTGGCTCGGAAGCTTTTATGGACTAAAATAAAGGGAAAATATTAGTGTGAAACATGACTCCCCAAAGCAAAATTACACATATGCCGGTATATACTGGTGTCGGTGGCCTAGCGGTTGGGTCGTCGGACTAGGGATCTGAAGTTCCGGGTTCGAATCCTGACTGGTCCCGACATTTTGTCCTTGGGAAAGACAATTTACACACATTTC
>JBCEWB010173200.1:0-10166 GCA_039654565.1 Peronia peronii
GATTGGTTGGTTGGTTGGTTGGTTGGTTGGTTGGTTGGTTGGTTGATTGGTTGGTTGGTTGGTTGGTTGGTTGGTTGTTGTGTTGAATATGATTTCTCTGTTTAATTACTTTGACTGAAATGGTGCTGGTACAGTACTGTCTGAAAAGTATTGCTATCCCTTCGAGAGAGTGAGAGAGAGAACAAAAAGAGAGAGAGCAATAGAGAGAAGAAACATCAACCTCCTTTTAAAATATCTCAGAATATGAACAGCTGGATGGGAGAGTAGCCGAAATCAAAATTTATCCTCGACCAAGTTTTATCTCATGAGTCCATTTGATCTACAATCTTTCATTTTATTGTTCTTAATTTCTGCAAACGTCTGATGTAATAGATATTATCTCTGTGCTGATCTAGTTATATCTTTATCCTGTGAACATGGTCATGTATGTGATACAAGCTTGAGCGCGTTATATAGATGTCTCGTGTCCAAAGCGTTAATTCTAGAGGTGTCCTAGAGCCATTCTATTCATAGGTTTGGTCATTTCATTTTTCATGTGATTTACGTTCCAAATAACATACAGCTCGCTATCAGGGTTCTTTTATATTTTACTACTAGACCTAAACTGTTATTTCTTGTACATAAATTCATGTTCTTTGCAGAAACAGCAACAGACCAGCAGTTTCTTCCAACACTTTTAGAGTTAAGTTTCAATCGTTTTCTATTAGACCCGCCTCTGAACTTTATGACATAGGCTGGACATAAGTGGTCACTTAAAAAGGTCAGTGATTGGCGAATCGATATGGCCCATTACGAAATGAGGCAGGTCTGGTGAGTGTTTGTATAGGTGGAACGGTCCGTGACGGATGTGGTACTGTTGGCGAAATAGCGAATGGCAAAGAAAACGGCGGCATTCAGTGGGATTCACTTTACAGTATTTTCACCTTCTATGGAAGTTCCTCAATGGCAACGATGACTGTGATGGCGTCAAGGAAGGATGTACTTTCGTGGGCTGCAAGGCCAGCTCTTGATCGGCGAAATCGTCCAGATTTCGGGCATCAGAATAGCATCTTGATCTGGGGGTCATTTCTAATATAGTGAGAGTTTTCATATATTTCCTGTCACTGTTGCTCAACTCTTTCTCTCGATTTTCATGCTATTGTGTCTTCTATTGGAGCAACACTTTATAGTGTAACCAGTGTAAATGTACAGGCTAAACATCATCAAATATACTTTTATTGTAGATCATTGGAAGGTTGTGGTCACGACAGGAAATCTAATATAATGAATGGTGTTATTGTTTTTGTTTTTGGTGTTGTTGTTGTTTGTTTGTTTGTTTGTTTGTTTGTTTGTTGTTGTTGTTGTTGCTGCTGCTGCTATTGCTGTTGTTTCTTGTTTTTATCCTGCAGTCAAACGTCTTTCTTTCTCGACATTGATTAAGTGGAATTGTCTTAAATTTTCTGTGATATTTATTTTGTATCCCTGCTGCAAGTGCCTCTTGATCTCTAAAAACAATCATAATGTTTTCATATTAATGTACAGTAACTTTTTGTAAAGTATTGAAGTATGTAATATATGTATTCTGATTAAACCATGGCAGCAATAGACGCAGTTCATCTGGTGGAGATGTCTCATCATTTAAACAGTCCCGTTACACTCTTCATAGTGAAAAGATTATTAGTTTATTTACATATCTCTGAAAGTATTTGTCAATCAACATACTATTACTAGGTCTTTTCAATATTTCTCTAACAGTTGAAAAAATGTGCTCTTTGTTCTATGCACATTTCATATTTAATTAATTAGTGAACTTCCTCACTTCCTGACAGCCTGTGACAATATTTGCATGATAAATCGTAAAGTGGTTGTATAACATTACATTGGAAATCTAATGATAAAATAATGGCAGTCCTGACTTTACCGACAGTACGGTCTCGCTGTGCTTGCTTGGGGCGGCGCCTTGGCGATCAGGCCATACATGGGGATTAACTCTGGCCTCACCAGACATCCAGCAGGGAATTTCTTAAGTCGGCTATTTCAGGTGTGGTCAGTGTATTTTTTTACCACCCTGTTTATACTGCAAATGTCTCAGCATGAACTAATCCATTGGTGTTGCTGATATTGCTCTGCGGGAGACAAATGGTGTTACTGGTGGATTTTACGCGTCTCCTTTGACTGGGTGATTGTTTACTCTTACAGAAGAACAAGACTACGACCACATTCTGAGTGATTGTCACTGTTGGAGTATTGATAAGACAGCCATTTATTTTGTCTGTGTAGTATTACCAGAAGATTGGACACTTGGCGACAGACAAAATCTAGTCAATCAATCACTTAATTGGCGAAGATCCAATTCATGAATAGTATTCAGAAAGATATTCAGATATCTTTCAGAAGATTCCATCCACTTCAGAATCGAAACTGAACAAATACATTATTTTTATTTCATTGCAAAGTGTTTTCGTATCTGGTAGTTTGAATCAGGTACTGATACTAATGAAGAGAGTTATCATCTCTGGAACAACTTCTTGCTAAGAAACAATGTAGTGAAGACAGTGATCAGAAACAAGGACTGGGGCACTTGTAGTCAGATTAGTGCTTGAGGTATCAGAACAGTAGGAAACGGTGTTACAGTTAGACCGACAGTGAAACAAACTACGTCATACTATGGACTAGATACGAGGAATTCTTTCACCATACGACGGACATAAAGAAGGCACTTAAGGCAAGTAAGTATATATTTTGTTTGAACTAAATGCACAGAATGGTAGTTTCTCTGTGGGAGAGTTTCCTTCATGCTGGGAATGTTTCTGTAGTTGTTTTTTCACTGATGTTTTCTTTACTCTGTCGTTGTTGCTCTTTTATTGCTGTTGTTGTAGCTGTTGTTTTATATTTGTTGTCATTATTATTACTATTATCATTATTATTATTATTATTATACTTCTTCTTCTTCTTTTTCTTCTTCAGCTTGTTTTCTAATTCTCCTTTTCAACTACTACACCTTTTATTCATTATCTTCTTCATCGTCTTCGTCTTTTTGTTTGTTTGTTTGTTTGTTTGTGTTTTTTTCCCCACTTTTGATCTTTTACTCTTTTTTCTTTTTCTTTTTTCTGCTTGTTGTTGTTGTTCTTCTTCTTCTTCTTCCTTCTCTTCTTCTTCTTCTTCTTTTCCCTTTCCTCTTCAACTTCTTTTTCTTCTTCTTCTTCTAGTACTTCCTATTATTGTTTTGTGTGTGATAGATAAGTCCAGTTTGAACCTAGCTGTGAATTCAAAATGTATGGAATACGTCACATCGGAACCAGCACCACTCCGTGATAATCTTGCGCTAGTATCTAAATAACTTTCTTCTTTTCTCCTCCAGCAGCTGTATATAACCTGGTGTTATCAGATCTCTAGCTCTATACAATGGACATCAAGACACAGAACGGCATGGGAATCAAACCCAAAGGGATCGCTTGGAAGCCCAACTATGGGATGGGATTACCGAAGAATAATGGTAAATGGAAGTGATATATACGTCTATGTTATGAGGGATCGTTATTATTATTATTATTATTATTATCATCATTATTATTGCTGTTGTTGTTGTTGTTTTTGTTGTCGTTGTCGTCGTCGTCATCGTTGTTGTTGTTGTCGTCGTCGTTGTTGTTGTTGTTGTTGTTGTAGTTGTTGTTGTTGTTGTTGCTGTTGTTTGCTGTTTTGTTTTGTTTGTGGTAATTATAAGAGGGGACAATATATGTATGATAAATATAAGGGAACGTTGGTTGTATACAAAAATCAGTTGTCGTATGTGTATAAATGAAGTCAGTCGTCGTATGGGTATAAGCGATAGCGGTGTGCGTTAGTCGAGATATACTATATACACAAGAAAGGAACTAGACAGACAAATAGAAACAAATAGAGCAGAGGAGGATGAGAGAGACAGAGGAAGATAGGAGGAAAAGAGAAAAAGAAATAGACTGGGGCGGCCACAATGTTTTCATTGCCCCCAAACGTCCAATTTTTGAGGCTCTGTGACCGAAATCTGAACTGGTGAAATGTCTGAAAAACAATGGGATTAGTGGACCCGTCCTTTCTGCAGCATTAGCTCCCGCTCTGATCCATGTTAATCTGTGCCTCAGAATTAACCACTGAACTGGAGTAAACATCAACCTGGTCACGTGGCACAAGACCTGCAGCTCGTGGTGGCCTAGAGAGACATCAAAATGTACATGACTTATTCTCCCAAATAGTCATTAACACTTTCAACGTCCCCCACTTTGTTTTCTCTCTTGCGCTGTGATGGATTATGTATCCATAACCTTCTTAACTACTTAAATACTCCGAAAGAAATGGGTGTATTTGTGACATCTGTACTTAAAAACAAATCCAGAGCGTTAGGGAAGTCCTCTTCTTTCATTAGCGATAGTTTATTAGTTTGCACTAGTACCTCTTGTTTCTGCCTTGCTCTGATGCTATAAGTAGCTTTATTTTGAGTATCTAAGTCTATGTTCTTGTGTATGTGAATGTATTATATATATATATTAGATGCCATTAACTGTGACAGGAATTTCCATTTGATTTTAAAGACAAATAAACTTTCATCTTATCTTGTCTTAACTTTATTTGTCAATTATTTAGCTGCGGCTACTCCATCTCATATTATGTTGACTGTTGAAGGGATGAGGGGTGGGGTAAAGAATGTGTGTGTGGGGGGGGGGGGGGGGGGGAGGAGGGAGTGGAGAAGAGGTCCAATTTCCCCCCAACAGAGGAAAAGCCGAACTCAGTGACCACTGTATTTCGAAACTTTCAGACAAACCATTAAATACAATCGTAGTGGCTATGCCGCTAAATATACTTCTAACGATTGCTAGACAGGACGTCCACTCCTTTTCATCCCTGTCCACCCCACCCGATTCTAGAACGATTGTTAAATAATACATGTACCGTTAATGTTCTTATTGCCTTTGGGAATACATGTTTTATTATTACTATTATTATTATTAGAAAAAAAATTCACGTTTTGACATTCAGAAATGACTGTTTGAGATATTTTCTCTTTGATAGTTCCTCTTGTTTCCACTCAGATTCCGTTAGGTATATGGATTTTGATTAAACTTTTCTTCGAATGTGCACTTTAGGTAACACCACAATTGTCAGCATTGCATACAAGGCTCTTAGATCTGCCAGTAGATCTCTTTATTCGTTCACCTTTACACCTCTGGTGTTCACAAACTGTCTCTCTCTACACAGGTATGGGTCTGGCCAAATCGAATGGTATGGGAATCAGCAAGGATCAAAACTACTTCAAATTCAATGAGTACGAGAGAAAACGCAAGTAAGTCTTCAGGGCACCGACAGCCGATGGTCTCGGCAACTTCACTTAATTGCGTGATTGAGGATTTGATTTATTTATCTGCGTAGTTGCAGCTGCTCTGAAGCAACAGCGGTGTCATAAATACTCAAGTTTAGATAGATCTAATTATTACAGATAATAACTGAGTTTTATAAGATGAATAGACCGGGGATGCCAAAAGTCTGATAAAAATGGCTTTGCTGATCCTCTACTGATCTTTGCTGATCCTTTTGCGTGTGTGTATGTAGATACAGATGTACTTAAAATTTACTTAATATTGCAAACATACTTTGTGGAAACAGGTAATGTGAAGAAAAAAAAATCACATTTCTTCATAGTTTGAAGTAGAGGTGTTTCATTTAAGACCTCACTGATCCGATCGATATTATGAACCATTATCATCATCAAGATATCATCATATCATCATCATCATCATTTTATACAAATGGCTTAAAAAATATAACACGACTGTCTACCGGCAGCTAATCAAATACATCAAAAGAAGCAAATAACAATGTATAGAACTAGATAAGTTGGAAATTTAATCGCTTTGCCAAATTCAGCCAAATTGTGGAACAGTCTTGGCTCTTTATCAGGGCAATAAAGAAACCACATACAAATGTGAAAAGGATATTGCTCTTTACGAAAAAAAAAAGTTCATTAAATGATTTGTTCATTGTGTAGGAGAGGGCTTTCATTTTTTTAAAAAGTAAATAAAATGGTATATGTTTAGAACTATTAGAATGTTGCATCTTCTGATTTAAAATGCTCAAATGAATATGTAAGATATTCATGTTGTCAGTCTGTTTTATTCGTTTGGTGTGTATAACTTTTCAATATTTGTCCCTGAGTAATATCATCGAACACTGCCCTGTCTTTTACTTTGGAAACAAATTGTGCTCTTCTTTTGATCATGTAATATGGCCAAAACCACCAGGTCCAGTACCAAAAGTCAATTACAGGAATACCCTAAGTAACTGCACAACAAAACAACCCAAAATGTACATTTGTGAACAGAAATCATATATTTAAATCTCTTGAAAAACATGTCCAGGATTTATACAGGGTTCCTGGAAAAATAAATGGAAGTAATAGGGCTGGTCACAACATAGATATACAAGTATAATAGAGCCAGCACGAGATGTTAACTTCCTGTCCAATTTGAACAGCGTCGGCTCCGAGTCAGGGACCTGACTGCACTATAGAAGAAAAAAAAAAAAAAACCACTAAAAACACGGGGTGGGATGGAAATTTATGACTAAACCCTTCGCTGTGAGTGACAGACTTAAAACACTTAAAGCCTATTCAACTTAGATGCTCTCCGAGTAATAAAAAGTAGTGTTCTTGATTAAATTAGGCCTAGGAAAAATAAATAAATAAATAAATAAATGGTAATACTAACAGTTGATACGAAATGGAGACTAAAGTAAGGACTTCTGAAATCTATCTCACATTAAGCCTGATAGTAATCAGTGAGTTAGCCGAAAACAGATGATTTAAAACAAAAGAGATAAAGAAGAAATCGAAAAAAGACAACTTATTGGAGTAAGGGTAGAAAACAAATATGCGGTGCTCCTGTGAAAACGTATACAGAGGAAGAAAACAAGATGGACCTTGACAATAATTCAACATTAGCAAACAAGATCTCATTTACTTTTGGTGTTAAATGTAGTAGATGTAAATGCTTGCGTACACACTCATATCACCTTGGACACTATAAAAATGCAAGGAGATGGCGAAGAACTTTAGTCGTCGTAATCGCACATCGTTGTTTGAAGTTTTAGTTTAGTGCTTTCACTTCATTTTCAGTCTGTGATCGGTCAAAGTTCTGAAGAATGAGCATCTGCTTTAGCACTTCAGCAAACTTTTTTTTTTCTGTCTATCCTCGTCACCAGTTTCTTGATTTTTTTTCTTTTGTCACGAAAGGGAAAACAAAAACAACCCCCCCCCCCTCTTTTATGGCTGTCAGTTCATTCAGCATGCTTGAGAGATAGGCATGGAAAGATTAAGAAGGATGACCAAAAAAAAAAAAAAAAAGTAATTCTGGTCTGTTTTTCACACTGGAGTGAGAGAGCGCTTTTTTTCTTTTTCACATTTATAACTCAAATAAGGTGACTTTCTTTCATGTCTTCTTTACCATATTTGTTTTAAATCATCCATATTTTCATTTTTTACTTCCCTGCCGTCTTTCTTTCGACTACTTCACTGATTACCAGCTGGTCTAATGTGTGGCAAATTTCAGCTCCTTCTCCTATCAACTGTTTGTGATACCATTTATTTTATTTATTTATTTATTTTACCTTAATTTAAACAAAAACACTACTTTGATTATTCGGAGGGCATCTAGATTGAATAGGCTCTAAGTGTGTCTGGCGTATCCTGCTCATAGCGAGGAGTTTTTTTAAGTCGTAAATTTCTTACCCGCCCCGTGTTTTTAGTGTTTTTCTGCTATACACATTTCTATCCTGAGCCCGGTCGGCTAGTTCAGCTGCCTGAGTCTCCATCTAATTGGGCCACCATGGCCGATAGAGACGGTACATGCGCACCGGATCTAGTTATACTCATATGTCTGTGGGTCACAATGATCTCCCATATCAACACTGCCATTAAATCAAGTATAACAACACTATCACAATACTTATCTCATCCTCTATCAGATATCTCCAGATGGGTTCACACAAACCTAGCCAGCCCAAGCCGAAACCCCAACCCAAGCAACAACAGCAGCCCAAAGCCAAACCTAAACCAGAGCCTAATAAAACCGAACCTGCTCCCAAACCGGTCCCAGCCGAGCAACCAAAGCCCACGAAAGAGTTCAACGCTAGGAAGAAATGGGGAGCAGCTGTAGCGACTGTGGCAGCGGCCGAAGCTTTCAACAATTCCAAGAGAGCAGAAAAATATACCAAAGCGGTAGGAGTTTTAGCGCAGTTGTTTTAGAAAGTGAATAAAATTAACTGCACAATGGAGGATTACTCTAGACTGGAAGGAGCCAAATGCCTTGCTTGTTTTAGAACTGTGATAAAAGGAAGATTGGTTGGCAATGGCAGGTTAAATAATAAGAAAGTAACTGATTAATTGATCACTCGATTTCTCACACAAAGGCTGAATTTATTCATTGATTGATTGATTGATTGAATAACTGATTGATCTATTGATTGAGTGAGTGAGTGAGTGAGTGAGTGAGTGAGTGAGTGAATGATTGATTGATTGATTGATTGATTGATTGATCTTTTTTTTTCCCAGGCATCACCAGAAGTACAAGAACCACAGTCAGCGTATGGAGGACAGAGTGTTGGAAGCATAATGAGGACAATGTCTTTATTTGAGCAATTACTCTACGTATAGCCCTGTTTACCTTCTGACAACGGAATATGACTAGGACGAGAAACGAGGGGTTGTCAGAATACGATGTCGTACGCAAGACCTGCTCAGTACATGACTGAGAACAGATCGGTGCCATGTTACAAGAACAGTGTGTTGTATGTATCTGTTTGGAAGTGCAAGGCAATCAGAACGATTGCTTCTGCCCATACAGTGCCTGGCGTGTCCTTCTGTGTGCTAATGTGGAAACAGTGGATTTGCAGTGGTTCCTTCACTGAGAAGAGAAGAGTCTGCTTGATACTGTACATCGAATCAAAATTCTCCAGGCCCTCTGATTGCATTATAAAATTTATAAAAATCTTCCATTATGAAATAAATAATTTCAATAAAATTATAAAATTCAGGTCAGTTGAGTTGAAATGTATCTATAAACTAGGCAGCATTCATGAACCACATGCAAATGGTTTGCCATAATAGTAGAAAAATGACCACCTATAAAAGGTAAACAAAAAGATTCGTTTCGCTACCGAAAAAGTCTATAATAATTAATTGGAGTCATCATCAACAATGCTATGTTATTATTTTACGAAAAATGTCCTAAAATTAAGACGACTGTCTACCGATAACTAATCAAATACACCAAAAAAGCTGAAAAACAATACGAAGAATTTAGAATTGAGATAATAAAGCTAAACTGATCTCGCTGGCCAAATTATCGAGCCCGCTTGGCTCTTCATCGGGGCAATAATGCTATGTTATTATTATGTTAATGTTTTAGTTTGCTGTTGATGTCGCTGTTTTTGTTGTTGTTATTGTTGTTGTTGTTGTTATTGTTGTTGGCGATATTTTTGTTTTGTATTACTCCACTTTATATAGATTGAAGTGGTTCAATGCTATGCAGTTTTTTCTCTAAAATGCCAAAGACAATATTCACCCTCTCTTGCCCACTTTTTGAGCTGAAATTTATTGTTACAATTCCGTTCTCTCTCTCTCTCTCTCTCTCTCTCTCTCTCTCTCTCTCTCTGTATTTGTATGTGTGTAGCCAGTTTAACGTTTTCTGAGATCTTTTCCATTTTCATTTGATGCAAAGTTGGCTTGTAAACTTTGGGGTGGATGATATGCTTATTAATTGTGATAGCAAAAGCGCAAATGTTATGTTTAGATCTCATGCACGGTTATTTTAATAATGTTATATATTCCGTTGTGCAATGTTGCACTGCATTGCAGTTAAAATTGTGGCAGATCATGAGTATGATTGCAGGCTTATGTAAATTTTTCATGATTTTAAATGATCATAACAATTGTTTAGATTCAGCATAATTCAACTTCTATGAGCACTGTTGCAGAACTTCTCACTTGTAGTCGTACCTGGGAGATGAGACATGAGTGCTACATAATAAAGTCTGCTATGTGTAATGCGACAGTGTAGGTCCAGCAAACAGCTGAAAGAAAGCCAGATGGATGGATGGATGGATGGATGGATGGATGGATGGATGGATGAATGGATGGATGGATGGATGGATGGATGGAT
>JBCEWB010173211.1:0-10165 GCA_039654565.1 Peronia peronii
GTTGACAGTGGCAGCTCATAGTCGGAGTCATCATTTTTATTTTCATGTTGTAGGGATATAGTCGATATCACAGCTTGATTCTCACTCTTATGAAGTTGAATGAGCGGAACATTTTCGTCATCGTAGATTATAATACTATAATGAAATGATCGATTACTCAGGGATACAATCTCTGTATGTCAGCAGAACGTAAAAACGCGATGTTGTGTTTAGAGAATATTTTGGAAATGCAATAACTGTAAGTCCAGTTACAATGTCAACATCGAGACATACCATGTTATTTCTGCAATAAATAAACCGTAAGTCGACATACAGCAGTAGTATTTCAAAACACAATCCGAGAGCAGAAATACACATGGGATAACTTGAGCTGCAACAGTAACACTTCAAGATTTTTACACGGTGTTTATTTACATCAAGTATTTTTTAACCATATCTCGTAAACGAATAAAAAACCGATTACGAGATTTTGTCATATGATGCACCAGCCCCATCCGTACTCAGGGTTCAAATATCTCAAAATCGCAAAAATCAGACTTACGGCAGTAGTATATCCGGGCGGCGATATGATCTAAGAGCTGACTCGTGACCGAAACAAGGACAATGAACATGTCTAACTAATTGTTATAAAGTAAAGAAAAGTGCTGTGAAATATCTTTGTATATATTTTACGCATAGTAAATTGTTCCATAAATGCTACTCGAGCTTGTTTTTTTATTTCCTTCTGCCTCATAAATATGATATACCAGAACGGTCAAATGAAAAGTGCACATTTGACAATGATCATCCCTTAAAGAAGCATATTTGCAGGTCATTTTCATTTGATATAAAACATAATAACAAAAATCTGGCATACCATTTTTGCATTATCTGTGGTCAAAGTCATTCCTTCTTTATATGTTCCTTTTTTATCCATGTTACAGCCAGCTTCTCTTTATATCTTACTCATTTTATATGGATTCATGGAACAGCCATTGGTTTTTATTTCGTTTTTTTTATTTTTATATATGTTACTCTTTTTAGATGAAGTTTATGGTCAGCTTTTTTTTTTATATCTTACTTAATATTTTATACGGATTCATGGAACAGTCACTCTTTTTCTACATGCTACTTGTTCTGGATCAATTTGCTAGCCATCTCTTTAGGTTTTACTTTGTTGTATAGATTCACTTCATGCCAGCTTCATAACTGTCTTTCAAAGATATAAAATTTATGCTGTTGATAAAACATGTCAGGCTCTCACGATTACAACCGTAATTAGATCTATATTTTACATTTTATTTTCATATGGATTGAGGGAACAGTCGTTCTTCTTTACATTTCATTTCTTTTGGATCAATTTTATAGTCAACTTCTTGTTGTGTGTTACTTCTTTGTATACAATCACTTCATATCAGCTTCACATTTGTGTTTTAAAGATGTTAAGTGCGAAACTGCTGTAAAATAGCCAGATTCTCACAATTATATTATGTAAGATCACACATAACAACTGAGATGAACACAAACAAACAACAAAAAAAAAAAAACAAGCGACTCAAGTTGGTTCGTTTAATTCATTTTTTTTTTTTCGTTGCATTTCATGAAAATAATATTTTCCCCTTTAGAATCTACGGCTTAACAGCTATACACAGAACAAACAGAAGTTTGACGATAACAGTCGGCGCTTAGGGTGAAACATGACAATGAAGATTATGATAATGATGATGATAATGATATTGATGGTGGGGATGATGATAATGATGATGATCAAATTCTTCATAAAGATCTACACTTAACAGTAAGAATCGTAGCTAAAGGGTAACGATTGTTTCTATTTTAGTCGGCACAGCTATTTCTGTTAGCGATTGGCTTTCTCTCTACCAGATATGATAAAAACAACAAAGAAAAAGAGAACAATGATTTGTTGGGCGATGACATTAGAAAGCTTTGCAAATATTGACATTCTGGGGGACTATGATAACCAGCATGTAAATATGGTGCCTTTGGATGAATGCAGAGCAATCAAGGTGATTATGCTGAAGCACAGAGGGATCAGGATAAAGATAGCAACAAGTTTTTGTTTCTTCCGTCATTGTGATGTTCTGTTTCTTTCTTTCTTTCCTTCATTTATTTTATTTTTTTCTTTTTCCTTGTGACTCGCTGTCTCTTGTCGATGATTCACAAAACTGATTCATATGGTCGGCCATATTTTTCTTCTGTTTCTCACCTGGAAAAGTCTCTTTTCTAATTCCGGATGCCTAGTGACATTGATTCTTTTTTTTTTTTTTTTTGTTCTTTTTCATGTTACTATGTTCACTTTTGGATTTTTAATTTTATTCCTAAGGCCTAATGAGATTGCCAATTCTTCTTTTAGTTCTGCCTTGTAGATGAATCTTAATTATAGAGAATAAAATTGGTTATGCAATGCCAATACTGCGGAAAAATTCCCTGCTTTATTTTCTTGCTTCTCTCTGTCCAGGAAGAGAGAGAGAGAGAGAGAGAGAGAGAGAGAGAGAGAGAGAAAATGTTGACACTTAGGCTATATTTCATGATTTCTGGCAAATGTGTACCGGAGTGAATGAATACATGGACATGGCGAATGATCTAAAAATAACTGGAAAAAATGTTGGAAAAAAATGGAGGCAGGGAAATACAGATCAGTGGACATAGGCGTGAGCGACGATGGAGGATAGACAATTTATAATTATATGATTGGATACATAAGTAAAATATATCATCTGAGACGGATTAATGAATATGTGAATTATTAAACAGATGAAACTGAATATTGAATGAACAGTGATTTCATGTTTAGATGGATGACTTGATGAATAAATGAATCGATGAGAAGTTGAGCAGATGAATGGATGGTTGAACAAGTAAAGGTATGGATGAATAGATGGAATACTCTGACAAAGACACTAGTAAGCAGAGGAACGGAATAAAAGTCTATTAAATGCTGGCCTTGCAAGACGTGAATCTTCCAAAGCGGTACAGGGAGCGACTACAATGATGAAGATGAACGGCTGCTGAATACACCTCAGAACTGCAGAGAAGAAATTAACAGCGACATAAGTGGTGGCAAATGACCAAAGTGTTGGTACTGACAGCCACAGTGCGAGAGAGGCAATGGCAGAAATGATATAAGCTGACGTGAGACATGGTCGCCACAAAATAATGTTTGACAATACATACATGAAACGCTGTTAAAGCCGACTCAGGTTGTATTTTTACCTGCGCCATTCACTCGAATAAATCTGATCTGGAATAGTATCACAAAACGATAGGTGATGAAGTTACATCATAAAACTTAAAAGGCGGATACATTGGCAACAGTGGGAGAGGGTGGGAAGAGGGAACAGGGAGGGACAGTGAGGTTGGTGGGATGGATGCTGTAAGAAAAACAGTCGAAATCATAGCGGGAATTCATTCATCAAACCGAGATATATTATACATGAGCAAATCAACTAGTGACAGAAACAAATGTTTGCTGCGACTCCCACAACAGTTTTCATCTGGACATGGTACTTTCTTATACGCACATTTGTGTTTATCTAGACAGATGTGAGAGAATGTTGGGTTGTAAATTATTACAGTTATATATTGAACTTTTAATTCTTTGAAATAATTTTTATGAAAACGATTATGCTTAGCCTAGAAACATGTGATGAAGTCATTTCCCAGATTTGAATGCACTGGGTTTGTGAGAATATTTTATATTACGGATTGGCGCGTAAGTGTAGTTCATTACTAACGCTGTCTGATTAAATAAAAGCAATGTATCCGTTTATTTTCTGTTAATAAGAAAATTATCGCAGTCAATTATGGCATAAAAATATAGTGTGAGCATGGCTTGTATACAAAGGATGGGATGTTTTTGTACAATGTGTCATGAATATTTTGCATACATCAGCTGTGGATTATCCTAAGTAAAGTGGTCAAAAATAAGTGAAATTGAAGAAAAAATATTACAGCGAAACAGTCTGAATTTAGTGGCCACACTTTGCAGTTAAAGTTAAATTCCGAAAATCTGCTCAGACTGGGTTATCATCCGATTTGATGACAAGTTGATTTTGCCAGATCAAATCTACAATAAAGATATAAGCCCTTTTTTGTTTATATTACGTTTTCCATATTGTTGTCTTTTCTTGTTGGAATTACTGACCATTGTCACTTGATCAATTTTGCCAATTGTTATTGCAGCCATGATAATCTAGATCAGATCAAATGCAGCATCCAGTGGTCCTAAAAATGAATATTCGTGCAGTCTAAAAAGAACAGAAAAAAATCTTTGTATGTAATATGTGATATAAGTGGAATCTCACTTCTAGTAGATTTAAATGCATAGAACAATGTACTCAAGAAAAATAGCTCTAGACAACATCGCTTATGAAGGATTTGGTCTCAAAAGGGATTCATACATACATCTGTCTGCCTCGAAAACAGCTAAATAATTGGAATTCAGGTCATAAGTTTAATGAAAATCACGGGGACAAATGGTCTGAACAATACTGATCTCCTTGATCCTAGAGTTAGCCCACAGCTGATGAGAATACAGAACGATGTATAAATGTAGAACTGATAAGATAAACGGGAAAGAACTATTAGCAATCATTATGTCAACACATCAGTGAGAATGCATAGAGACTAGGGTGATCTATTTATATGCACAATTCAGTGTGTACAATGGAAAAGAAAGGGTCAACTAGAGAAACACACTCAACTGGTAATGGTGGCAGCGCAAACTCTTCTTCCCTACGATTTATACTGATATGTTTGAAAACTTTTGACTGCCGAAAAATATAAGTAGATCCCACTAGTATTTGCCCTGGTCTATGAGTCAGACTATTGCAATGGTAACAATTTAATAAATAAAAGCATGAGAGAAGCTTTCAAACATAGATGTATCTGGAGTTTGAGTTAGAAATACAAAAACAGGAAGACAATAACTAGTGCGTGTATGAGAGAGAGAGAAAAAGAGAGAGGGAGGGAGGGAGGAGGAAAAGAGGACTAGAAATAGGATAAAAACTACAGAGACGAAGAGAATAAAGAAACAGAATGCAAATTACAGGAGCAATTAAAGGGATCTTCAAAGTGAGGGAAGAATATTGACCAAACAAAAAAGATGAAAGGATCGGAATAGGGAAAAAACAACAACAAAAACATGATAAGAGGAAGGAACACAAGGAAGGAAACGAAAGAGAGCGAGACAAAGAGAGCGAGACAGAGAGAAAGAGAGAAAAAAAGAAGACTGAAAGTGAAAAAATAGAAAGAAATAGAGAGAAAAAAGCCTTCTTAAGCTATCTTGGTGCAATCACTTCTTCTCTAGTCCATCAAAAAATGGCAATCTCGCATGCTGCCCTAGTGCAGTTGATATCCGCTGTTCACCCCTACAGCTCACAATGAGCGATCGACGCTCATCAGTCCACCTCATCATAGACAATCTATCAGTGACAAACCAGAGCAAAGTGCCATAATAGTGCCTAATAGAGCCTCTAGAACAGATGCTGTGCAATTTCTGTGATGGATCATTAGTAATTTATCGAAGTAGTAAAGCAGCTTAAGCACAGGCATTAGAAGTGATTTGTGAAAAGAAAGATATTGAAAATGCCATAATTGTCATTCCATTCTTTTCGAAATGAATGTGTATTTCTCTTTTGTTCTCAAGGTTCGGAAGAACAGATGAAACGCCTGGTTCTTCGAGGTTCGGATACATATTAAGTACTCTTCAAGCCAATTACAATCCTGTCACTGCGTTATCTGTTAGCAAATATCACATACATGGTGTTCATAAAAAATGAAAAAAAAAAAGCAATAGCTTTGTTTCCTTAAAATAGTCTGAAATTAATTCAGTAATAACATACCATCTGGCTTGGAAATTGTGGCCTCATTCAAATTAAAATGACTAAGTACACTCTTTTGGTCATAAACACTGGCATCAATATGTATGTTGAATAAAATATAAAATAGTTTGAAGCTAAGCCCCTTGTAAATTTATTGCACGTATCTGATATTGCACTTAAAAATGAGTAAATAACAAGGCTTTCGTCCTGTTGGCAGAAATTTGTGAATGTTTTTGTTTATAGCTGTGGAATTCTAACATCTGACCTGGGATATAACCGAAAAATTTTCACCCAAGTTCATCCTTGAAGACAAATTACACAGAATCAGGTAAATAATAAAGTAACAAATACTGGTATCCAGTAAAGAGTTGGCCAAAATGACGGGATTCACGCCTAGCCTGCCTGGTGACTGTACAATACAACTTTTTACCCCATAACAATGAAACACTGTATTCTCACTTTCCTCTGGTCGAACAGTGTCAAAAATAAAAACTTAATTGAACAATCACTTAAATATGCCCTGCAGTTGGGTATACGTTAGAGGAAAGTGGGTCTTAGAAATTACTCTGCTGGTAGACACCGTGTAAAATGCAGGGTAGTCGCACTCGTACACACACTTAAGGACCATTTCATTACTGCAAGACAACGATTGCAATACTACACTATGAGTGCCTTTCTCAATTACAAGGAAATGAATACGATAGGTCGACCTAATTTTAGATCTAAATAACATGAAATGTCTTAGTATTGCACGTATGCCGCAGGAGCCTTATTTTTGTTTATTCTCCTTCATTGAAATGAAGAGCTCGACGTTTGTTCGGACTGTTATGGCTAGTTTATGAAAATCTTAAGTTTTCCATAACAATCCTGATCTATTCTTTCATGCTTCTTTCATACCACACTTACAAACCTGTTTCTTAAGCCTACCCATCAATACTAAGTCAGTGATGGCAAATGGCAATAGCAATCACAATTAACAAAATTAAGTCTCATAATGAAATCTCCCTGAAATAGAGTGTGTGTGTCCTTGAAATTTTCACCTCGTTGTTCATTGCCCAGTGTCCGATGATCTCGAAAGTGGAGGATATACCTTTCGATTAGCTTTTGCTGTGAGGTCGACGATGGGCATCTGTCTTTCTCGAATGCATAAACACCTGAACAAGGCTAAAGTTTGTTTTGGTGAGCAAAACTGCTTGGCCAAAGGCAAATGACCGAGACTGTGTATGACATACTGACATTTTTCAGATCACTGCATAAGGACTTCCTAATCTAATCATTGGTGCACACACCAGGCTGTACAATTCTCATCGATTGGAGGAAACAACTTTACTACAATCTTCAGAACATTGCATGGATGAATGAATCTCTACTTTAGTTGAAAAAATTATTCTGAAATGCTATGGATCATTTTCATTGGAGCCCACACTTATTAACAGGCATGCAAGGCATGATATTGTCTGTTTGTCAGAATTTTTTGCTGAACATGGGCAAATCACTGTGTAAACTACTAGGAGTCTTTGAGTTTGGGAAAAATTAAAAACAAAGCAAAAACAATGGTGTGCTAAACTATCACAGCTTTCACTAGGCTGATGATCTATTTTGATAGTGCCACAGCGCCATTGGCTTTTTTTCCGTATCACATTGCACAGAATAAAAGTAAAACATTAGGTGTTTGTATTAAATCGCTCAGTTCCCTGAAACGTCAACTGGTATTGCTTTTACTCTTGCCGTAGGCCTGCACGATAGGGTCTGTAAAGAAAACGACTCGCGGCTGTTGGTCTCTAGGTTTGATCTCCCCCTTGGCTGAGGAATCGCTCTTGCCGTCTGAGAAGGAATCTTTGCTGCCCACCTCGGAGCATTCCACTCCTGAAATCATTGCTGGTTCATTGGAACTGGCTGCCCTCGAGGATTTTAAGGAAGATTTTAAAGACCTGAGACCACTTTTCGTAGGACTCTTTGGAGTCGCTTCTGATTTCAGAGGATCGAAGTCTGAAACAGTAACTATTGCGTCTTTGGTGTCTTTGGGTTCACAGGTGGTGAGTAAACTGGCACTTTCCTCTGACGCTGCACCTTCTGTTAATTCAGTGGACAGCGAACCTTTCCCTTCTCCCGATGGCGTTTTTCTGTCATCTTTGTGATGTTTATGCTTGAGATCTTTCAGTTCGAATGCTTTTAAAATGCGACCGCCCAAGAAACTTGCTCGACGTTTATCGTCCGGTTCTCGGCACTCCTCCTCGTCTGCCTCGTCCAGGCTCTGGGTCAGACGAGTGCTGGCTAATCCAAAGGCGTCGCCGACACTGCCCGAACGCTTTCGTTCTGGTAAGGAGGGCACTCGAAGACCAAAGAGATTGGATCCAGAATAAACTTTGGGCAGTTTGACCCATGTGTGATCACGATGATGTTTGTTACCTTCACCAAACTCCAAGAGATCTTTTTCCCGTCCATGCTCCTTATGCTTGTGTTTCTTTTCCTCCGCAATTTTGTGAAGCTTGGTAGAGAAGTCAAATTTGAACGAGGGCTTTTTCTTATGTTTACTGCCGTCGGAGCTATCGTCCGAATCTCTATCCTCATCCTCGCTGGCGCTGGTGGGAATGGGCGTGGATTCCATGACGATCTCGTTGACCAGTTTCTGATCCTCCTCCAGATCAGCTCTGCTGCTGACAATGCTGGGGTTTTTGCCGATCTTGGTCAAGCGCTCGGCGGCCACGCTCTCCATGGTACGCCTCATCACAGGGTAGCGATCTAGCACTCCGTTGAAATGTTCTTTTGCCAGGGAATATAGACATGCATAAGTCTCTGCTCGTACACTGGCCACTCGCCTGGCGTTGGTCAATAAGCAGATTTCTGTAGAAGGAGAAAAAAATAGCAGTTTAGTTATTTGTAGTCAAAACTTATTTTTCAGTAGTCATATGATTTGACAAATCAGTTGAAATTATATAATCAGCTGAAGATCAGGTACTCATTCCCTGACACAATGTGTATAGAGAATCAATTTTTATTTACTTGGAAACTAGTTGGTAATGTAACGATTGCGTATTTTTTGAAACCCATAATGGTAACACACAAGAAATATCAGTAGCACCGCAACAGGGCAGTAATGAATAATAAACATTCAAAATCATTGGAGTACAATATAATAATATAGCTACAACATCCTCTGTCCTGAGCTGGCAGATCATGAACTGGAAATCCTTCGAAGATATTTCAAAATAAATAGTGCAGCCATCAGTTACATTCCTGATCTAGACTTGGTCCATTCATAGCTGACAATGCAGAGATCAATGGGTTTCTTTCTATGTACACGGACCTCGCGTCACCAATTTCCAGAGACGACACTTTTATGATTTAACGTTTGATTACCAATTTTCTTTTTTCAGTAGTTTGCAATGTCAGTTGACAGAAATCGTTTTTTTTTTTTTTTGTACTGAATATTAAATTTTCATGATCGTCTATCGCAGACGCCACAGACCTGACCAAAAATGAAAATTTTAACTTTTTTGACCATTAAAGGCATAAAAGTAGGGCCAAAAGTAATGCACATTTTCATCCAATTACAGAGATGTGAAATGAATATGTGAAATGTATTCTATCTGCGGCATCGAAACTGAGCGAACTTAAACTGGAAAAAAAAAGATTACAACAATCTGAAATTCACTTTAAAACTTGGCCTCCAAAATGAATAAGATCCACCTAAAACAAAGAAACTGAACCAAATGGAAAAAAATAGAATAACAATCTGAAATTCATTTTGAAAGCCCACCTCCAAAATAAGATCCATCTGAAAGACTGGTGGCAACTTCTCCATCTGAAGTGATGATATCCACAATGCCCTCCTGAATAAAATACATCTTGGTCCCCATGGTTCCTTCTCTTATAATGTAATCTCCTGGCTGGTATACCTACATAGAGATAGATTGCCTTTATTATCATCATCAATCTTTTGGTCACTCACTTCTACGATAGTGAAAATTAAATGCTCAGCACTTTATCTTTTTTGCTGAAAATGCACCTAAAACACTGGAATACATACAAATGCACTCACCCACACGAATATCGTCTGTGCCTTTTCAATATACATATACAGACAGATAATATATCGATCGATTGATCGATCGATCCATCTATTTATCTTTCCATCCATCCATCCATCCATCCATGCATCCATCCATCCATCCATCCATCCATCAACACAGACAGACAGGTAGTAAGGCAGTTATAATCATACATAAATGAAATATATTCATAGATACATATATGCACCCGTACAAACATGCATAAATAAAATACATACATAGATACATACATGCATTCCTACCTACCTACCTACCTACCTACCTACCTAC
>JBCEWB010173222.1:0-11886 GCA_039654565.1 Peronia peronii
AAATAACCCTCGCCAAAGCAGCGGAAACAGCACTGGGGATGCTAGGTCGGAAATAATCCAACTAAAGTAAACAAAGGGAAATCAGGAGTCCAAAAACGGTAAAGGGTAAAGGGAGGGGACGAAGTAAACTAACAATTTGGAAGAGGGCATAACGAAAGAGAGGGAAAGGGAAGAAGGAAATCCATGCCGGCAGTAAAATACCAACAACAACAAGGACAAACGAGTAGTGGGAGAGGGGAGGAAGGAGGGAGTAGAGAAGAAAAGAACACTGAAATAACTCTATAAATTTCCAGGGGTCTCTGGATGGACGATCACATATGAAACCGAGTAGTCCCTGCGCTCTTCTGGACGGAGACTCTAGACTCTGCCGTCATGGAAATCCGCCGGGGGGACGAGATTGCAGCATCTTCATTCGGTCGATTCGAGAACACTGGCGAAGCCGAGTAGTCCTACTGTGTCCAGTCTGGCATATCAGAAATGGAGACTGGAGGAGGCCAAACCCTTCCCATACTTCTCCAGCAGCAGTTGTAATGGTGATAATTTTAAGCTCTTCTTGGTGCTTCGCAGCACTCAATTGGACAAGCCAATGAGAAACTTCAACGTTTTTCAGATCTGCAAAAACATGTGCAATCACTGGAGGAGAACAGTGCATCTCCAAACCACAGTCTGGCAACCTACAAGTTGAACACATTGAACATTGCCATTCAGAGGCACTCCTGAAGGCTAAAACTTTGTTGGATGTATCCATGAGTGTCATGCCCAACAAGAGCCTGAATAGCTCTAGAAGAGTAATCAGAAGTCGTGAGATAGTTGCCCTACAAAGGAAATAGTTAAGGACCTTGCAGGAGTCTCTGATACCCGTCACATCAGTATCCGTTGTGGAGATAAAGAACTGCTACCAGCACCATTATCCTGACACTTGACACACTGAAGGCACCAGTGAGCATCAATGCAGGATGCCTTGCAGGTTTGCTCAGCCAACATACTTTTAGATATATTCTGTAGAATCTATTTGGCAGAGCAAAGCCACAGGCCATCCTGAGCTTTTTACGTTGGCCTGTAGACCAGAAATTAAGATTACCAAGATGGACATGCAACTTTGAGGACATGCAGTAGGTGACACTGCAGTATGATTATCCGATTTACAATATCATTATCCCATTTACGCTCTTTAGTGTGCCTTTTATGACTCATAAACATATTCAGTCATGCTAGGTGCAGTATAGCCGTAAGGATACAGTATGTGTATTTTGAAGGAAACTGTAACATATTGATAGCCATGGAAGAAAATACAATGCTGCATTTCAATTCAGAGAAAAAAAAAATTGTAGGACAGTTACGGAACAGTTGTATTGCAAATAAGACAATTATTTATAGATAATTTTAAATCAGATTTCTCCTAGTGTATAACAAGATAGAAACACTAATTACTTTTCAGAATGTGCTGAATAACTTTTTTTTTCAAGTGCAGGACATTCACAACTAAAGTTATCAAATTAAACTTTGCTGATGTTTCTTGCTCTTACAGAACGGCAGTAGGCAGGCAAAGTGTTAATGCTTTTTGTTCTTTGTTCCCATACTCTCCTATTAAACCATTTTCATTTTTGCCCATTTATTGTTCGTGGTCAAGATGTTCTTTTCTCCTTTCCTAATACATGTATGTATTTTTCCATTGGAGCAAGAAAATAAGGTTCTATGTGGTGTACTCCCTGAAATCCGACTCCCTTGATTCATTCTACATTTGTATTTTTGGTGTTATTTCCCTTTTGAATTGGAGAATACAGTTACATATAATAATATTATTTTTGCTAATTCCTTATGGGCACAGCTTGCCAGGAATATAGAATACCCAATGCTAGGTGAAACTGACTGTAAGCAGAAGGCCAATGTATGATGCAGTGATATTGAGATGTTCATATATCTTCAGAGGGGTTGGAGCAATGGAATTGGTTGCCATGGATGCAAAGCTGCGAGGAATGTACATCGCAAGACAACTCAGTTTTCATGGAGTAACATTTCGCATTGATGAGATCCCCCTTGAGAAAGACTTTATTAAGGTCTACAATCTTGCGGTGGATATGGTAAGCCCTCTAGCTATTGATGAAAATCTTGCCTGCTTTGGCAATCAAGAGCCCAGTGCTTTCTTGTTCTAAAACCACTTTTCTGGTTTTGAGAAAATCCACTCTAAATATTACCTACTATCATGTATTCCCCACACAAATGTAACATATGTGTTTGTACACAAAGAGTACATTTAAGAACTATACAGTTTTTGGTTTGAATAAGCTGGAAAATGTTTTGGTAGGTAAGTAAAAGGATAAACATATGAAGATAACAATCCTTAAACTTATGGATACATTCATTTAGTATTATTATGTATTATTCCTGTTTCTTGAGCATATCATGCATTATTTCATGCCATTTTCTAAACAGCACAGCAAATATGCATCCAAATCACAATTGTTAAATGTATGTTCTTTTTAAGTATTGTGCTCTGTTTGGTATTAAGTTAAACATCTAACTTTCAGTGCAGTTATCCTGTCTCCTGTAACCTACGATGAATGACCTGAAGTAATTTTCACGTCGCAATAAGTTTTCTATAATTTTGGGACAATCAGTTACTATCAAGGCTTCATAGTGTATATGTGTGTGTGTGTGCTCACATGCGCATGCATGCATGGGGGAGAGAGAGTGAGTGAGAGAGAGAGGCCATGTCAGATAACGTGTCTCTTTCTCTGAATTTTGAATCGGGATACACCCAGTACTTCTGGCTCAGCTGGCATCACGAATGGGTTTGATGCAATGTGACCTAACGCATCCTACAATAATTAGATTAGAGGTCATGGTGTTAAAAATGGTTGGTAAAATAATTTTGCTAAGATCTTCATAATACTACTCATAGTCCCCTGCATTAAGATGGGGGCCCTTACTCTTTAAGAGACCTTAATCTTTGATTAAATTATGACAGTCTCATTGATGGGCATGATTCTTCTTTGATAATTCATCACATTAAAAATCTATGAAGAATTTTAGGGATAACATGCACCAAATATTGTAAAAAAAAAAACTAGTCCGATATGTTGCTAATGCTATTAATATGCGAGGCATTCAGCAAAAGCAAGGCACATGGTGAAGGTTTTTTATTTTCAGTTATTAGTAGATTCTGAAATCTTGTGTATTGAATTTGTAAGGATCTTAATTACATGCTGAGATATTGTATTTTAATGACATGCAACCACAAAACTATGTGGTGACCCAGTATTTCCACGGGCCATCATATGTACGCTCACAATACACACTTGCATGGGCCCAATATAGACAGTTACGATCCACTAAACATTGCTCAGAACACACATGACTATGAAAACAAGAAAAACAAAATTTCGCTTTTATTTTTCACACATTTCGACATAAATCTTTACACATACATTACATATTCAACTGATACCAAATCAAAACAGTTGTGCAGTTATCACAAATGAACAATAAACATGTGAAATTACAAATTCATCATTAAAAATGGGAGCTTTATGATTTCACAGTATTATGTGATTCGCTGGAGGCCTGTGTAAGGAAATAATTTAGATTTTGCTTTTGTCAATTTAAAACTTGAGTCTAAATCTAGATATATTATATACAGCAAATTGTATCAGCTAGATCTAGAATTTTAAAAGCACGAAGACAAAAGATGCACAAGGTCTCTATCGGTCTTATGTAAATTTATCTCCTAGCAGAATTTCTCACTCATCATAGGCTTGAATATAGATGCTTGGATTATCTCCAGTGTCTTCACCAATGTTGAAATTATCTCCAATGAAAAATTCATTCACAAGTTCCTGCAACTCACTCTCTTTTGCCATACCAGTAGTATACCTTCTGGCTTCATTAGAGAGACAATCTGTTGAGATTCGGGCGGTGTTGAAAAAGCCAGGCCTTCACTATTTTTCTTGAAATAAACACATCAGCAACTTCACAATGTCTTGAAATTTATTTTAAAGCATTTAGAATGTTTATAAATAGTCTTCAAATAGTTAAACAGAAACTAAACCACGTTTTTTTTTTTCAATATGAAGAGGTTTAAAGGAGCAGAGTGGAATAGGACAACAGTAATGGTCAGGAGAATCAGTGATTACAAGAAAGCATTGAAATAGCAAACGCCAAATACGTGCCCACTACTTCTAGTTCGAAAACTTAAATGTATAGATATTTATTCATGCGCCCTACTCATCAGTGGATAGTCCTGTTTATCGCTTTCATTTTGGTATGCAAATACTAGTGTTAGTACAGAAATGGGTGACTTAGTAAAACAGGATAAAACCCGGATTTTGGTGATGAATTTTTGTTGGAGTGGCTTCAAAAAATCCTTACAAAAAATTTTAGGTGCTGAATTTGAAAAAAAAACCTCTGTGGGATGAAAACTAAATATATAGGGAACACTCAGGTGCCAAAACTGAAAATGAATGCCAGCTACATATGCTGTGTTTTCACTGAACGCCTCACATATACTGAAGACATTTTGACCAGATCCCCAATAGTAGCTCTAGCCTTGTACACAAATCAAATTAGATACTTTGTATATTGTGGTATTACATTATGAAATGTTGGCTAATTATGATACATTTTTTAAAGTATTGAGCCAGTCAAGATGATTTAAAATATGGACTGAATATTCTCAGAGGAAAATAATATTTTTCATTACAGCAGCATTTTTCATTTTTATTTATTATGCATGATATATAAAATACATGATGTTTCTATAAATGAATGATTTACTTTGAAACGTTTAAGATTGAAAAGAAGTTTGAATAGTTAAAGGGCACAGAAACAAATTGTTATCATTATTTTGCTTTTACTTATATTAAAACACTGGAAGTTCTAGGCAATTCAATGACATTTTTTTTTCACTAATTCCTCAGTGGGTGGAGGCTAGAGAAATGTTCCAGCAAGCAGCTGAACTGATTGATGCAGAACATCGCATGAAAAAGAGCATGTGGGGTCAGTTTTGGTCAGCCCACCAACGTTTCTTCAAGTATCTGTGCATATCTGCAAAAGTGAATCCTTTTGTTAAAATTTCAACAGAAGTTTTCAAAAATGGAAAGGTAAAATTGAGAAAATGTTGGTGATAAACAGAAAAAAAAAAAAAAAAAAAAAAGGAAAAGAAACAAAGGGTTATGTCATGCAAGGCGTATGCAATTTGCTCTTGTACATGTTTTTCTCTTTTCCTTTTTTTTTTTTTTTTTTTTTTTGTTCTCCCCTCTTCTTTCTTTCTTTTTTTTATAATTGTGTTATATTAACCCTGTTGCCTTAGAAAATGAGACCAACATCAGTATGAAAATCTGAAGAAAAAAAAAGTGAAATAGTAAGTGATAGCACTAAATCCAAAGTCCTTGTCTTTGAGCATGTGTATTGAGCACACTCCTGAGTGGAGCTGGGACATAGATATTCATATTATGAAGCACCAGCCTCTGACTTTTCTGATTTTTTTTAATGTTTGGAAATGAAAATAATCTTTTTCTTTTTAATTGAGAGAGAAAACAGCAACAGTTTCTGAAATAATGTTGATTTTGTAACAATTAGTCCATTTTCCTGTTCTCATATTTCACCATATTTCATTTCCTTTATTTAGATTTGCGGGCTCTATTTTCATTTTCAGGAAGAATGGAACACGTATTTTGTAGAATTTGTCATAGAAGAACCTTGTCAAGGATGAGATAAAACACAGCTCTGTGGTGTTTGCCTGGCAAAACAAATGCAGAGAACACACTCTATTTGTGTTACATTTATTAACAATGATCAACTCGACATATGTTCATCAACTATTTGTTCCTTGTGTGAGACTAAAATACATACCGCAAAACAAAACGTGAAATATTGCTTGAGTGTGACGAACTTTGAATGTGAATGGGTGTTAGTTGTGATGTTGTAAGAGGTAATCAGGTGCTGAATACGGACGAGACGCACACAGGAACAGAGAAATAAGAACATGAATCCTTGACATCAAAATGATGCAGAATTTATTGCAGGTGCTTTGTAACAATACAAACTTCAGGGCAGTGTCTAACTCCAATGCATACGGCACTCACTGTATTGCACTTTCTTTCCTTTCCTCTCCAGCTGAGCCCCTATATAGACACCAGTCCGTCTTGAACTCTCTCGAACCTACCAGTCCTCACTGTCTCGAACTCTCTCAAACGTACCAGTCCTCACTACCACTATCGCCACATATAAAACCGTGATGTAGTGCGCACATGTGATGTACTTCACACACACAAGGTCTGACTAAAAACCATCCCATACAAAATGCTTAGAGAATCAGACACATTCGGTGACCCAGTATTTCCACGGGCCAGCATATGTACGCTCACAACACACACTTGCATGGGCCCGCTATATACAATGGCGATCCGCTAAACATTGCTCACAACACACTCTCGCGTGTACCCAACATGTATAATCATGATTTGTTACATTGAGAATATCCCCAACTGGGTTCAAGAAAGCAGCCATTTATGAGCCAGTTATAACCCACTTTTTCCTGTCATAAATTGCCCTTTATGCAGAGACATCTTGAGTTTTAATAAGGAATATTGAAACTAAACTAAATGCAACTCAAGTTCAGATTCAGTATTCTCATTACCCTCAAGTTCTGTTTCCAGTGATACAGGATTCAGGCAGTGAAAGTCACATTTGCTTGATACATTTGTTTCATTAGGATCCAAAGAAACTCTAGGTGAACCCAGCATCCAGCTATCATCACCATATGAAACAAATCTGAACAGCAAAAACATCTGCAAATACAGGGATAGAATATAGGGAATACTACTCATTACACAACTGATCATTATCAAACAGTGGCAAATTTATGAATGTTTGTAGTTATGGTGTCTTCCAAAAACACCATGCCATGCAATGACATTCCAGTACAAAATCTTCCACCACCTACACCTGAAGGATCAGTTTCACTAACAAGAGGAAGAAAAAAAACATTTGCTTTTATATAACATCAGAGACAAGATGAGACAGAAGTTGCCATGTTGAAGGCGTTGATGAAGAAAAAGTTGAAAGCGGCATCAGACAACCTTATTGTCACTTTCTACTCTGATAGTGATGTTAAAATATAATAGTTAAAAGATTGTCAACCATCTGGTGAACTCTTGTACAACTAATGACCTTATTGACAGAGTTTTGTTTGTGACACTTGACTGATTTTTAACACATAACATGAGAGTGCTTTAAAGTGAAAACTTAGCTGTATGTTTACTGAGAATACTTTGGCCTACTATGTATAATTTTTTTTTAATTTGACAGTTAATGCAGCAAATTGATTTTTATATTTGCATTCCTTAATGTATTTGTACATTTTTTGCTGTTCTTTTAACTGATGTTGTTACATAGTTATTTAGTCCTGTCAGTTTGTTTCTTTCACAATCATGTAGTATAATCTGTTGTGTGTGATTTAAAAAAAATTGTTCTGTGTCTAGTTTTTTATTTAATTTATTTGAATTTGTAGGTTAAAACTAGTAACAGAACAAACTTTTCACTGCTCACTACACAGTTCGCGTGGGTAAATTTTCACAGTGACAAACTGTGATCCCTGCTGTGACTCTACTGTGAGAGGAGATGAGTGAGGGATAATCAATTTGGAACTGAAGAATCAGCAAATTCCCTACTGTTTCCATTATCCAGGAGGAAGTCTCCCAAGACCACGTTTGCAGTCTTTCGATATTTGCAGATCTAGTCCTAAAGGATTCAAAATTAGCTCTCAGACATGAGTAGAAACAGTGACAGATGGATTTGGCTCCATTGACCTGTCCAAATCTGAGCAAGAGCTCGGGTTGCTAATGAGCAAAGGAGACACTGCAGAAAACAACGAGAAACATCAGCCCTTCACATGCAGATATTGGTATAGATTATGCTCATTAAACATCAGTAGATTCCGTCATGTAAAGCACAGCCTATCAGTATAACTGCCACTATGCCACTGGTGCTGAATACAGTCTGCACAGAGGAAAAGAGTACTAGCAGTACAGTGTTGTACTGGTACAAGTATTAACACTGTGCATTGTTTTCAGACATGTCAGTTCTCAGTTCACAAAGTTTTAACAACCTTTCTGTGTCGTAAGTCACATGCTTACAACAGGTTGTGCTTACTAGAAATTTATTGATGGGCTGGAGGAACACCTGCTTTCATGGTGCTTATGATTGTTTCTAGAATGTTTCATATATTAAAAAAAAGATGGCCGACAATTTATCAAGCAACGTGACTGTTCCTTCAAATTGTTTTGTTTATACATATGCCTTCGTGGGAATCATTCAACTTTCTTTTGATTTGAGATTTTAATTTGCGTATGGAAACATTAAAATTTCACATCGCGCTCCTTTTGCATTTGTCAAGCAACATGTCTGTTTCTGCAAAGTGTTGTATGTATTGTATTTTCAAGGTAACCATTCAGTTTTTAAATTGTATGAACTGAAATTTGACATCATACTTTCTTATAATTGTTGTAACAGCACAAGCCTGCATGCCATTAGTAATAGATTTATTTAGAAAACATAATCTTCCTTAAAATCTTTTATATTTCAAAAAATGACATTGTCAACAGACATTTACAATCATCACTCTCCAAATTACTAATCAGTAAAAGGTAATTCATTCCACAGTGTGTAGTGATAGGCCTTCAGTCAACTGGTGAAGCAAGAACAATGGAGCAAGTAGAAGAAGCAGGTGGTGAACTCTCAGATTTTGTGTCTACTGCCAAGTAAGTCTGCAGTTTGTAAATAATGATTTAAGTGTTTATATATGCCAGAGAAATAGTCTACAGCTTAGAATAACCAAGTGATGGAGTTAGAAGAAGTAATTTTGGATAGGAGAGTTTTCTCCCTTCATCACAGGTGTGTTAAGAGGATGATATAGAGGATGTTTGATCTGATCGAGGTTGGACAGTTTGAAATAGGAAAGGAATTTTTGATTTCATATCTTATCACTAGAGAGCCACACTGTCACAGTCTAGACCAAGATGAAACCTTCCAGATTTTTACGTGCTTGGACCATTCGGTCAAATCATTTCCTGTCTATTCACCAAGGTATACTGACAGTTTGAAAAAAATTTATATGTCTTCCAAAAGGTAATTCCATTTATAGTTGATGAGTTAGAATATATATATAATTATGTAATACTCATTCACATTACAGGCAGACAAAAATATCACTCACAGCATTAGAACAAGGCAGAATCAAATAACATTGCTTCAGCTTGATAAACGTATCGCTGTTGGCAAAAATAGATTTCTGTAGTGCTCTTGATTTAGTTTTTAGATGCTACAAATGCCCTGTTCTTTCGAACTATTTCAAGTGATTAGAAAGTGAGTGCATGGAATCTTCCCGAATTATGTTAAGTTTTTTTTTTTACATGAACAAGGTATACCTTTTATATGCTCAGATATCTACTGGTCCTTTTCGCATCAAATTTGGTGGAAGTGTGCGTAAATGTATAAGATCAGGATAATTTTTTCATATTTTTTCAACAAAAATGACATGTTTTTTTTTTGACCAGAAGTGTGAGGTTAGGTAAGGCCGTCCTTGAACATTGAAATGGAGCTGACACTTGTGATTTTCGAGCAATGATTTTGTATGGTTACAAAGAAGGTTTAACTGCTATGGAATGTCTGGATCAGCTAACCACAATATTTGGAGAACCTGCCCCTTCCAATCAACTTTACAAATAGTATCAGAAATTTTCATGCAGCAGAAAGACAACAAAAATAGACCTCTCCTCTGGAAGATCAGTCTCTGTAACTGCAAATGAAAACATAGCTATGTCAAAGTTAACTAGAGACTGGAAAATAATATATAAGGAATTACTAGAGGAACTTTGCTTTTCATCCATTACTGTCTATGAAATACTCCATGAACACTTCAAATTAAGGAAGTTCTGTGCCCGGTGGTTATACGATATATAGACTTAGGATCAGAAAAGGGCTAGGATTGAGTTTTGTCAGAACATGCTTAGAGAATATGATGAAGACCGTCAAAGTCTGTGTGTGAGGATGGAGATGAAATATATGTTACAATGACAATCCTGAAAACAGGGGGCAAATCATATGTTGGGTGGGTGCTGGAGATGCTCCACTTGTGATATTAAAGGGGGTAAGCTGGTGAAAATTTCAGATTTGTTATTTCACCAGACTAAGAAGAGAAACTTTGACGGGTTCTTGTATATGACTGGGAAAGCTGTTTTTCACTTTCAAATTAAAAAAAAAAATGATGGTTTCCATGGAAATGGTGGCCATCTTGAAAATAAACACTAATCATAGTCTTAAAATTTCAAAAACTACTTTATCTACAGGGTTATTTATGGTGTCAAAACTTAGTTTAGGGTCATATTAAGGCAATAGGCTGGTTAGTTTTGTCCTTTTACACTTATCTTTATTTATATAAATTTTTTCAAGAACTGACACTCAGTGCTAGCCAATATAAAACGGGTTGTAAAACAAAAAAAAACCTGTCAAAATTTTATACTACTGAGTACAACCATATCAAATAGCTTATTGCCCAGAGTTATCCAGAGAATGTGTTTGCCAAATTTGAGCCCTATAGAGTGTATACTTTTTGAGATTTTAAGACTTAAAAAAAAAAAAAAATTAAGTCCTGAAGGTGATTTTTTTATATTATTATTATTATTATAGATAAGGCTATTTTCCATCGAATTTGGCATGTTCAAAGCAGAGGAAACCAGTGAAAAAAATTGACTTTTTTAAATAGTTACCATGGCAACGCCGTCATCTTGGATTCTGGCATCTCTTTATTGTCTAACTTCAAATTCTATCTAGTCCACCAAATTTTAACAAAACTTGATGAAGCTTTGCTGAATGTCTTTTTTGATATAATATCTAAAAAGTTACATATTTTCAGCCCTTTTTATGCAATAGAAAATTTTCTAGAAATTTTTTAAAATGCCATGTAGCGAAATTTCAAATTTTGCCATTTTTTCATACTAAAACCCATTTTTCTCTAAAACTTAGCAACAGAATGGGACATACTTACGTACGTTTTTTGGTTTTGTTGTGAACATGATGTATGCCAAATTTGATTAGAATCGGTTTAGAAACAAAAAGTAGATACTGACCAAAAAAAACGGGTTTTGAGAAAAAACAAATTTAAATATTTTTTTTTCACAGAAAAATTGACATGGAGAGTTTTTTATTCAGCGTTTGGCCTCAAAACAGCCTTTTTGTTTACATACTAGTCCTCTCTCCATGACTTCTATGTCTTTTGTTGCCTGTTTCTGGCTTTCTGGGCATAATTTTTCTCAAATTTTGTTCCCTATCATCATTATAAGGGCTCCAATAGAGCCACTTCCGGGTTCTTGAGGGCCTATATGTGGTCCCTGTATCTTTTTCTGTCCAAACCAAGAGTTTTTTGGCCTTTACTGTGGCATCTAGTCCACATCTAAGCTCTGAAATAGCAGAAATAAAAAGAAAGTTTTACTATTTATAGGACATAGAAGTTCATTCTAGAATACCTGTTATGGATAATCTACATGATCAGCAGTTTTTTCGCCTCATGATGGTCATCTAATGTCCATCTAATGGTATTGGAGTTCATGATTTTGCTAGATGAGGTCACAATCAAATGTTTTATGTACTCTTTGCCTACATATAATCAAATAGTGATGATCTACAACTGCATGCAGAAGCCAGGTGGAGCCAAATCCTGGTTGAAGCTAGACCTACCATTGAATGACCATGGGTCAAACATGTTAGAATGGACATATCCATTTTTTGATACCATTTTTATACGCAGAAAAGGCCGACATTTTAAAAGAAAACAAAAACCTAAAATCGCATTTTTTTTTTTTAGCAGAATCCAGATTTCAGGACCCCCCC
>JBCEWB010173222.1:11896-25438 GCA_039654565.1 Peronia peronii
TTGTCTTTTTTTGGAGAAAGCCCTAGTTTTAGACCCCCCCCCCCCCCTCCTCTGAGAGGCACCATGATAACGCAAATGCTCTTAAAACACACGTAATTTTGGAGTATTTGGAAAGAGAAACCATAAAATCTCTCCCACCCCCGTCTTACTCACCGGCCTAACTCCTTGTGACTTTTTCTTATTCCTGGTCAATCAAAGATCAGATGAGAGGGAAACGATTCAGTGACAATGAGAAGCGCTTTTTCAGACCTGCCAACCTTCCTGCACTACACAGGATCCTTCCACATTTTGACCCAGCATCCTGCCTGCCCATGTCATGAACATAAATTCCCTGGTTCAAAAGACTGACATTTCATACTTTTTTTCCACTCATTTCGTGCTTTCATGTCAGTCTGAATGCTGTGGGAATATTATTTTCACTCACAGTCAAGAAGGAAAATTGCATTCTCATGTGCGTTGCCATGAGTGGTGGTCCTGTCCGTCGCCGTCGCCAAAGTCTGTGGCTGTAGACCCAGTACATGATGTAGCCTACTCTGTAGTGTTATGTGTCATACCCTGCCCATCCTCCCCACATGCTTATGCGCCCATCATTCATGATCTGATCATCTCTTGGCCCCTGATCGCTCTTGTTATTCTCTTTATTTATCTTTGAGTAATCGCAGTGTTCCATCATCCCTTGTTTCGTGTTTTCATTTACAATGCTCTCAATGTAAATCCATCCTGGGATCATTCACACCCACAAGTTTGGTCCGATGCCGATGACCGGTTTAGCTTACAGATATTTACGTCATACACTGCTATCCTCCATCCTCACAGTCCCGCCAACTATGAGTGAGCAACTGGCACTATCCTTAACTTTTGCACTTGCACTCGGACCTTTAAGAATCTGTTATTCAATATTACTAATTGTTACATGCAGAAGCAGATCATTCTGGGCTCTCGTCAGTCATCTGCGAATCATCAATCTGCAACATCTGTCAGAAGATTCTACATATAGATGTGAAATACTGGTTAGTGGTCAGAGCACTGGATCAAAGAGAACATGAACCTGCCACACACACACACACACACACACACACACACACACACACACACACCCTCCCGTCTTTGGCAATCAGTCAGATACACACAAGCAAGATGGCAACTAATGCTTCAAGGTTGATTTCCTTCAGAAATGTAAAATAACTGCACAAGAGAATAGAAATTTGTGCATTTTATCTTTCAAACTTTTGTGAGTGTTACAAACTGTTACTAGATTTATGCTTGACAGAAACTATAACTGCTCATTTAATTTATGAATCTGAAAAGAATGTAAGATATACAGATCTACATGTGTAATATTTATATAATATCAAATGAAACCGTAATTGAATTCATATGTGGATGCTCTATTGGTTTGTTAGGTGATGGTGCATTCCATGTTAGATGGTCAAAATCCTCATTTTTTAATCTGAAATTACACTCCTTTCTACTATATTTCTTAAATGTATCCTTATTAAAGTTTCAGAAACTAGTAGATCAAATCATTTATGACATTTTCCATTCAACACCATGGCATAAACTTCAGCAGTTTTTCAAGTTTTTGGGCTTTGGTTTTGAAGGTCTGTGGAGATAGCTGTTTAAGACCCTCTGTCAACTTATTCATAACTTTTTCATTGTAAATTTGTCAAAGTGATATTGCTTTTTCATAGTGTAAAATTACATTTGGATGCAGACCTGCTTACCTTCTTGTGCTGCATTTCGACTCAGTATCCCGCCTTCCCACGGCGTGAATAAAAATTCCCCCATTCTGACGAATTCGGATATTTTGTACTCGTTTTTCCGCATTTCATGCTTTGGCATCATTCTGAATGCTGCCGGAGTATAGTTTTCACTCACAGTCCAGCAAGAAAACTGCGTTCTCCCGTTTGTTGCTATGGGCAGTGATCCTGCCTGCCACTGTTGATAAGACCTGTGTCTGTAGGCCAACAGTACATGATGTAGCTCAATCCAGACATGTAGTGTTATGTGTTACACCCCGCCCGTCCCGCCATCATGCTGAGTGGTCGTTCACGTGTGCCCGTCATTCATGATCTGATCATCGCTTGGCCCACGATGGCTCATGTAGTTCCCTTTTGAACCTGAATCTTTGATGAAGCGTGGTGTCCCATCCTGCCCCTCATTTTATGTTTTCACCTTTAATCCGCTTATTGCCGACCACGATGTAAATGACGTAGATTCATCCTGGGAGCTTTCAATCAGAAGTCTGGTTGGATGCCGACGACCTGAGGTCTGTTCCATAGCCAAGCACTCGCAAGCTTTTTGCCATGTGCTTGGTGTGCAGCGTTCCATAGCCAAGCACTCACAAGCTTTTTGCTTTTGCTGCCTGCCAAGCACACCCGCTGAGGTGCTTACTCCTTGCGAGCAAAAATGGCAGCGCCCATCGATTCAAGACATCCAGTGGCATTGATGATTCGGGAGGGCAGTGGGCGTGATGTAGGAGTTTCGAGTTCGGTTCTCTGTGAAAAAGTCAGTTCTCGTCCTACGAGGGGGCTGAGATAACCATCACGTTAGGAGGTTGAAAAGCTTACCAAAATCGTAACTGTACAAGGGGGAATGGGGAAAATTTTGGACTTGATTTTTTTTTTTTTTCAGTTGACTTCTTGCGTAGAAATGCTGACGTCTAACTATTTCAGATTGATAGATCATGAATGTTTAGCACTTTAAAGACTCCTTCACTGTTAAAAATTGGATGGAAAGTGAGCAGAAATTTCGATGTCCGCTCAGAATTTACCAAACCCAAGTGAAAACTTGTTAAATAATTCCAGAAATGAGATATATTCAGCTATTTTGTAATCGTCTAAGTCTATATCGAACGTAAATTCCAATCGCACATGAGAGGATTGCTGAGCAACCATAAACAGCTGTTTTGTGCTTGAGAAGCACTCCGTTTCATAAGCTGTGCAAGCCAAGCATTGTGCTTGGCAAGGACACAAAGGCGAAAAGTTTGCGAGTGCTTGGCTACAGAACAGACCTGTTTAGCTTACGAATACGTCTTTACGCGTATGTCATCGGACAGAAGATGGCGGGCTGCCCCATAATGTGCATCATCACATAAGCCTGTGGGTCTTGTCTACTTACTTCACATGAGGGATGAAAAGGAAAAAAAAAAAGGAAAGATCGTCTCGGCAATTCCGACACAAATTTTGGTGTGAAATTTGACCAGCCTGTTATTCTATTGGAATGTCCCTGCCAGCACTCGTGACAGAGGTTGTCTCACTCACAGGCTACTTTCTGTCTATGAAATATCTATTACGCCTACTTCTTTCTGTGATAGCTATCACTATCACTGCCAGAATTTAATCGCTTCACTGCCATGCATCAGTTATAGCCCAGTCAGTTTTCCCGCCTCCATTTACTGCTATCTTCCACTCGCACCCAATCCCGCCAACTGTGTGAGCCCACGGGCACTGTCCTCTCCTTTCCCTCAGGCAGTCAGAACAGTCAAGAATCTGTTGTTCAATATTAATAATTGTTACATGCAGAAGCAGATAGATGTGAAACACCGGTCAGTGGTCGGAGCATTTGATCACAGGGAAGGGGATATTGAGTGGCGGGCTGACCGTGAACCTATCACATACTTCCTTTCCCACCTTTTGATCACAGGGAAAGCGGGGATATGGGATGGCAGGCTGACTGTGAACCCATCACGTACTCCCCTTCCCACTTTACAGTGACGTGGTAGCGTGCCTTCTCCTTCAGAAATGTAAGAGTACGGCACAAAAGAACAGAAATTTGTGCAATGAAATTTCTAAACTTTTGTGAACGGTGCGGAATGCACTAGATCTATCTTGAAAACTGTTCACCATGTTATGAATCTAAGAATGTAAGAAATACAGATCTAATTTAATGTGTAATATTTATATCGAATGAAACCTTAAGTTTACATGCGGATGCTCGATTGGTTTGTTATGTAATACATAGTTATTCTGAGTACGAACTATGGGTCGGTAAATTTCCCTCCTTTTCCCTGATTTTCCCTCCTTTTTGAGTAAGATATCCCTCCTCCGCTGTTGTGAGGGTAGGCAGGTCTGTGGATGCTAACTTATGAATTCAGCAGTGAAGGCATGTATATTTCATTGAACCGCAAAGTGAGATACATAACAAAATATACACAAAAGTTTGATTAACAACTACAAATGAGATAGGATTTAAAAAATCCATTTATTTAAAAATCAAAACAGATATCTTTACTCCAAACAAAAGGAGTTTTTGAACAGTCTTTTATCAGAGGACAAAACAGCTGGCGACATACATAACGTTATGTGTGTCACTGGTTGGTGACACACGTAACGAACTGCTATAATTTAATTTCTTCATCTGTTTTAAAGCTGAAACTTTTATATTTGGTTGTTAAGGTTAAATAGCACATAACTGATATTAGAATTGAAAGTTAAACTGGAAAAAAAAAAAAAAAAATTTTTTTTTTTAAATAAAACTAAAAGATCACAGAAATTTTATAAAATAATCAGTATATCTAATATATTACATGATCATTGTATTATTTTTTCACTTGGTTTTGACACAAATCATTGAGACAAAAACGGTGTTTGGTTATAATTTGAATCCTAAAATAAAAATTTCTGATAGTCAAATAGTTTCTTTATCCAAAGCACTGAGCTTCTGTAAGTTCAGAAACAACTTCTTCACTGTCAAGCCAACATTGTCTCTGCAACATCTTGAATTTGTTGGATGTGTTTGATGGAAGTGAAGGTAGAACCTTGTGAACTTCCCTCACTGCCTTTTTTAATAGTTGTGGAGATCTAAAGAGGCCCTTCTTTCGTGGCTGTCAAGATTGCAAAACTTTCAGTTTTTTCTTCTCTCTGTATCTTTTGGATATCCACATACTTTGAGCTGTGACTCTGCAATTTCTTTCTTTCTTTTCTGCCATTTATACCACTAAGTGCGTCGCGGGAAGAAGAGATGTCTATCTGCTGCTGCACATCTGAATGCCTGGACTGAGGGAATGTTGTAAAAAGATGGAATCTCTTTGACTCGTCAATCCAGGTCTTCTGAGGGCGTCCTCTGGCTTTGCGGCCACTGAACTTTGTGTTATATGCACGTTGCACTGGGTGATGTATTGAGAGTTGTGAGAGGTGCCCAAACCATTTGATCCTTTGATGTTGAATATGTTGGTGGATGTTCTTTGTTCCTACCATTTCTCTGATTTTGGTGTTGTGAATCCTGTCTCTTCTGGTCTTGTTGACAGCTTTCCTGAAGCATCTCATTTCGCAGGTTGTGATTTTGCGCTCCAGAGTTTTGGTCAGGGTCCACGTTTTACATTGATATGTGGGTGTTGGGTACAAATATGGAACTTATGATTTTGCTTTTTGTTTCCAATGGGATAGCGGGATGTTTTAGTAGTGGAGCAAGCTGGTAACTAACATTGTTGGCCTTCTGTATCCTATTTTCGATACCCCTGTCTATTCGACCATCTCCTGTGAATATACTACCAAGATATTTGAACTCTTTGATCTACTTTAGATTTGTGTTAATGATGTTTGTGTTGAGGGTGCCTGGTGTCCTGCTGATCTTCTGCCTCTGCAGTATCTTCCTTAAATGTTTTCTTTCTCAAATCTCAGCACTTCTGCTGTCTGATTCTCATTTCCTCAGAACTCAGCATTACTTATGGTTTTTCTTAGATTTCTCCTATGCCTTTCTGCATTTGAATCTTGGGGAAGAGAAACAATAATTAATAAATAACATGCAAGGAAGAAGAAGCTTGTATGGCAGGCCAGTTTGAAAGTGATTTTAATTTTGGAAATTTTTATAAGTTTGTTCACTTCATAGAGTTTAAGGCACACAAGTCAGCATAATTTTTATTAAATGAGACAGTATTTCATTGTCTGCCAAAATACAGCTTTCTTAATTGAGACAAAACTGTCTGCAACACCTGATGTAAAGTATACATGTAATAAGAAGCTGATGTGTTTTAGATCATGAAGTCATGAAAATCTTCAGTCTGTATGTTATTTTTTTAAAAAATCTTTTTAATTCGATGAAAATGTGACAAATGTCAGTAACAGAAGGACTCACATTTGTTTCAGTGGCACACAAAGCGTAAGAGCGACACACATAACATAAGAGTGACACACACATCACACAATGAAGTTCTCCAAAACCAAATAAGGCAGTGAGCCCTGTTGTAGTGTATTGTTGCTACATGAAAACTCAAATACAAACCCATGGATATATGCTGTGAAGAAATAAGGAATGACAACATAAATGGTTCAATAATCATTACACATAAGAGAAGTATTTTCTTACCTGCTCTTTGTCTTTCAGCAGGCTCCAACTTCTGCTGCTCTTGGTCACATATGCTTGTTTTCGGAAGAAAGGGTCTCTCTCACAAAATTCCTGATCTGACTAAGTCTAATTAGAGTGGGTTCCCCTAATTACATGACTGAAGTAAGAGAGTGACACACATAACGCTTGAAAAGTGACACACATAATGCTGAGTTCCATCAATTTTTTGAGAAACCAGAAAGTATTGCAAGTATTAAACACTGTTTTTTGTCTACCTTTACATTTATATTCTGTCATATTTAAGGGGAGGGACGGGTCCTGAGAGTGATTTTCTAAAGTACTCAGTTTAGGCTTTTTGAAACAGCATATTTAAATTCAGCATGTCCAAATTAGAGGAGGAAAAGTGTCAAAAAATAATTTGGATGGTTGGTTGCCATGGAAATGCCGCCATATTGGATTTCTGGCCCCAAAAACTGCTAATTTTCAAAAGACCAAGGCTTCAGTGTTTTTTAATGAAATCATTTCAAATTTTGCACACATGTAGTATTCCCTAACTTCAATAGCGCTAAGTATCAGTTTTTCGAAATTTGCCATAGTTTTTCTTCTATAAATTTTTGAAATTTGTACGTGGCAAGATGGTACTTTTTCACAATTTTCTGGCACTTCGACAACATTTTCTCAAAAGGTAAACAAAATATTGCAAACCCGATACTTGTTATTATTTTACACATATATAGGAAGATTCGTGCCAAATGTCAAGTAAATCTGTTGGTTTCGAGATAATCGCATTTAAAGTTTTGACTAAGTTTTTCAACCAGTTCCTTGTGACATAATGTGTTCCTTTTACCTCAGACATTCCAGTTTGATAGACTGGACCTCCCTCTTCAGCCTCCTTCTCTTGCCTGGCTTTTTCTCCTGAGAAATACTTTCAAACCTAGTGTAAAGACCTCATAGCTTCAGTTGAAATTGACCATCAGAAGCGAATTTGAATGATATTTTAGACACCCCTCCTTGTAGGAGAAGTTCAGTTTACACATGAAATAGGCTAGTTTTGACCATATAAACAGTAAAATCTTGAAATAAAATGGTTTACCTTGAAGAATAACGAATAATCTGAAATTCTATATTTTCGATTTCAGGAACCACCCCTCCCCTTAAGAATCAGAAATTTTGATGTTGCAAATTCAGAAAATTTTCAGATAGAAAATTTGAAGTTGATTGAAAAAATTGAATTCAGAGCGTGACACACATAACGCTAATTTGCAGAGACTGCAAAAATCTTAGCTTGCATGCCACGCTTTAGACTTTTTTGTCGGCAAAGCTAAACTTTAACATTTAAAGACAAAGATAAACATTCAGAATTTTAAGTCTACATGCCATAGTTTGATTGAAATTAGAGAAAAATAGTGACACACAGAATGCACCTGATACAAGTAGGAATTATGGATCGGTTTGAATTTCCCTCCTTTTCCCTGATTTTCCCTCCTTTCTGAATGACATATCCCTCAGCTGAAGGCTGAATGATGTCTTCAGAAATGTAAGAGGACTGCACAAAAGAATAGAAATGTGTGCATTGCATCTTCTGAACTTTTGTGAATGGTGCAAAATGCACTAGATCTGTGCTTGACAGAAACTAGAACTGCTCACTATGTTGTGAATCTGAAATGGTTTTATTAAATACAAATTTAAATGTGTAATATTTTTATATATGATGAAACTTTAGTTAAGTTTATATACGTATATATACAGATGTTTTGTTGGTTTTTTTTATTTAGTTGATAGTTCTAAGGAGGAACTATGGATCAGCAAATTTTCCCCCTTTTTGCTGATTTTCTTTCCTTTTTGAATCAGATGCGCCTCCTCTGCTGTTGTGAAAGTTGGCAGGTCTGCTTTCTACTTTCAATAAAATAGTCAAGGGGATATCCGTTGAGGATGGAACCATTCCTTTGACTCTTAGTTTAGGAGGATGCTATCATGCATCAATGCTAATAAAGAGTGTTTTGAGAAATTGTAAAAGTTTCACCTTTCTAGGATCTGTGAACATAGTCAGTCCAAGTTTATAAACTGTATTCTTTGTACCATGTTAGGTATTGTTTTCCTTTGTATTTTTTTAATATTGTGCTTAAAACAAGTCTGATGATCAGTAATACATGTATTATATCTAGAAACAGTTGTTATTTTTCTCTGATGAAATTTGTTATGAAAATCTGTGCCACATTTAAATTTGCTTTGAGTGGGACACATTGTCTGTTTTTTCATTTGGCTCACTCCATTGCATTTGAACTCCTTTGTTTGTCTTACCATACCTTTTCTGGGTGGTCCTTGCTGTTGTACTTTGAGTCACTCTTATTGTTTATAAACGTGTTGAAAAATTCATCAAGTAGGTTTTCATCATCACCCTCTTTACTGTCGAGTAATTAAATGCTTACCCGCAGAAGTGTAACAAAATCTCTGTTGAAAAGTGCTGGTGACTGTAGGAGATAAATAAAAACAGCGGCTCAGGTCATAGGTCAAAGCCCACTATCAGGAATAAAAGAGGGTATTTTTGTTGTTGTTATTCATAAAACAATAAATATGCATTTAATCCAGTGGTTTGTGTATAGACTTGGCTAATTTTGAAATGCTCATTACGAATATAAGAGATGCGACATGATGAAATTAGGCTCTCGTCAAATTTTGAGCATATAGAGCTATTGGTACCAAAGTTAAGCTTTTCATTTTTGCTGTGCCTTAAGTAGAAGTTGAGCTATTGGTAATTAAAGACGATGGGGGTGACTTGTTGCTGCAGCTCAATTTAGTGAGAAAATGGCCGATCACTTTTGTAAATCCTTATTAATCTTTGTTAGCCCATGCCACTAAACTGCAATTTTGGGGCCTTTACTCAATCTGTTTCAGCAAATTTAACCCTGAAATGCATTGATAGTTTGATATTGAAGGGTTTTGTGAAGAAGAAAAAAAATTACGTTAAAAATTCGTTCACTGTTGGAAAACACTGGATTTCTCCCCTCGCCTCAGTTTGACGAGCGTCTGATTTCATGGTGTTGCATCTCATAATATTTATTTTTATTTGAGTTAGAAATAAACATTTTTTTTAATTGACTAAGGGTATCACTGATGAGTCACCTGTCAAACTGACAAAAATGAATGCACGCGTCATTCCATCCAACTGGAGCAGTTAGGCTTTCGTTTTTGTTGTACACATATACAGCAGATGCTCATTTATTGCAAGGGTAAAATGTGGTTGTCTGTTTTGACTTCTGATTTCCCGGGAGACTGACAATTTTTGGTTCTACAATTTCCACCTTCATTGACATAGTGCCGAACACGATGATCTTTATGATTTTTCTGTTCCCTTGTTTTTTTTGTTTTTTTTTAAACAAACATTAACTTCTATGTGTATTTTTAACAGGGGTGTTTTCCAGTCCCTAGTTGAACGACACTTTCCTGCATCAACTAGAGGCCGGGCCTTAGATATTATTAAACAGGTCAGCAACAGCCATAAGCATAGGGACTCTCCTGACCCATGGAAAAGGAAGAAAGGTAATTTATATGGCATGTATGGCCAGTCTATTTTATTCCTTGTCTTATTGTCTTTCCTCATTGATTCAAGTCGGCATATCATTATTAGAAAATAGGACCTCCCCGCCATCTCCCACCCCCCAAGGTTCTTTGTTGCCAATCCAGTCTGGGGTGTAGAAGAGCAGAAAAATTTAGACAGCTCATGATCTGTGAATTGCATGAAAGAAGCGTAATAGGCGTTGCGAATTGAGAGAATGCTCACTTCAGTCCTCAGATTAGAATTGCATTAACAATAGGAAATGTGTATTTCTTCATGTGATGACGTCATACACATCTTTCGTTCTTAGTTTCGTTCTCATTAGATTCTACAGGAAGAAATACACACTGTGTGTATTTCTTCATGTGGCAGGAAGTGATGATGTCACACACAGGTTTACATTTCATAACTCCAATACACATGTATATACATTGATGTGGAAAATCTGAGCCAACCCATACTAAGGGCTGAAAGGCCTAAACACTACTATCTGTATACATGTAGCAGAAAATATCGACACACACAGATGTAATGTAGTTTTCATAACTCCTGGTATAAGCTCTGGCTGTTACGATAAACATGTTTCTCTTTCTTTACCATTCTCTCCCTTTTACTGTCAAGTAGATCTATGGCCTGGAATACATGCATGCACATCTAGACAATAAGTTTAATTGTATGGTCCTAATTGTATTCATCATCACACCACCCCCATACTCATTATCATCACAACAACCGCACTTATAAGCATGTTACCAACTGATGAATAATCTTGTGTATCAGTACTGTTACTACAATTTTATTCTTGGATGCTCGTTGTTTTGTCTTCATTATATTTTAACATAATTGCTCACCACAGTCAATTCTCCATAGTAACCATCTTACTATAATTTAAAAACAATATAATAGCGCTGAACAACATTACCCAATGTGCACCAACATTATTATCATTCCTTCTCATTTATAATAGCATAAACAGGCACATATCCCAGTCTCAGTATCATCACTACACTACCAACTGCAACATTTGCAGAAAAAGCAAGATAGCAATGATAGACAGAATTTGAAGATGGCTAGGAAAGAAATAGAGACCTGCCAGAGGTACCTGCCAACACTCTACCAAATGAATTAGAATCCAGTGCACAGACTTACAGATTTTCTTGAGTAGATCAATACAAAAACAGCAGACAAAGATACAAGCATGCCTTGAAAATAAAATAAAGACTTGATAATAGAAGGTAATTGTATATTTTAATGAGAATGTAATACAGGTAATATAGGACACATCCATTATATTTGTTACAGACACAACACATAATACTGATGTATCTAACTAAGAACGAAAGATGTGTAGGGCGTCACTACTTCCTGCTACATGAAGAAATACACACTTCCTTGTCAAAACTGTGGCATTCGTGCTCACTCCATTTTCCTGTGATAGTGCTTGGCATATTCAAACCTGCCACTTGGCAAAGGCAAAAAAGCAGTTTCTCAACTCTCAAAAATCTGAATTTGGCCGAAAAATCAGAATCATACAAAATAATATGTTAATATTACAGCTAATCAAGCCTATTTTTAAGATATGTAGATCTACAGATTTATATCCCATGTAATTCTTAAATTAGATCTATAATAATTATGATGTAGTATTTCTGAATAATAAAAATACAAAAAAAAATAAATAAATAAAAAATAAATGAGAAGACTAATGAAAGAAATAATTCAACCACATACTAAGAGATCCAAGTCTACTATAGGGCCAAATCAACCCAACCTAAGAAATGTTAGAAATAAAAACACTTGAAACATTTGGATCTAGATCTAAACAAAAGAACGTTTAGCCCTAGTACAAAGCATGTGAGTTTGGCTCGCCAGGAGAACCCAAATATTTGCCTGTTCCCGATATAGACGGAACTAGATATAAATTGAGTTGTTTTCGATACAATGCAGCCCTTAAACGAGGCAACAAGTAGTGAAAGCTGAAAGCTGCTGAGACAGTAGCGATCGCATGACATAGAAACAACACCCAAGTTTGCGAATTAAAATGTTATTCAGCACTTCTGGCACAACAAAATCATGACAGTTAAAAAACAGGTGCAGCTAGACCAGTGTCTGCAAAACAGAAAATTGGAATACCGTGCAGGCAATGACAAAAATCGGAAGGACAGGGATCTGTGGGGCAAAATTGGAATAAGTGGCAGGTCTGCATATTCCTTCCCCCTTTTAGGAGGGGGTGAGGCATGTCTTTGAAGTGATTTTCTTTCTTTTTTTTTTTTTTTTTTTTTAAAATACGGTTACACAAGACAATTTTAACCTTGTCCATTGAATTTGGCATGTTCAAATTAGAAGAAAACAGTGGGGAAAATAATAGAAACTGAAGGGATGAATGAGAAGTGTTAATGAATCATCAGTTTCAGCATGGAAGATAAGGTTTAATCTGAAAGTGAAAAATAGAGTTATTTGTGACATCACATTTTCTATCTTGCATCATCTTAATTAGCTTTTCAAGAATATTTTGAATTGAAAGTGATACAAGGTGAATTCAGAGTTCTGTAAGTAAGCTTTTTCTTGTTCAGTTTCATACTAAAAACCTATTTTTCTCTAAAACTTACCAACCGAATGGGAAAAGTATATGTACATTTTTGATGTTGTTGTGAAAATGATGTACACTAAGTTTGGTTAGAATCGGTTTGAAACAAAAAGGTAGATAGCAAAATAGTGTCAAAAAAGTGGGTTTTGAGATAGAACGGGTTTGAAGTTTTTTTCAGTGAAAATTGATATGGAGAGTTTTTTATTAGGCTTTCAGCCTCGGAACAACCTTTTTTTTTTTAAACAAAGTAGCCCTCCCCCCCCGAGACGTCTGTATCTCTTATTGCCATTTTATTGGCTTTCTGGGCATATCTTTTTTCGAATTTTGCTCTCTATCCCCCATCATTATAAAGGCTCCCATAGAGTCACTTCCAGGTTCTTGAGGGGCTATATGTGCCCTCCACATCTTTTTCTGTCCAAACCAAGAGTGTCTTGACCTTTGCTATGGAATATAGTACGCAACTGAGTTCTGAAGCAGCAGAAAGAAAGGAAAATTTCACTATTTGTAGGACGTTGAAATTCATTTTAGAAAGCCTGGTGAGAGCTTACACTGATAATCTGCATGATCAGCTGTTTGTTTGTTTTTGTTTTTTTTTCTCCCCTCACAGTGGTCATCCAGTGTCAATCCCTGGCCCTGAAACTCAAGATATTGCTAGAAGAGGTCATAATCAAGTGTTTAAACACTTTTTCTCTATGTGTAATCAAATACTGCTGATTTACAACTGCATGTAGCAGCCAGATGGAGCCAAATCTAGGTTGACAGTAGGCTAGGCCTGCCGTTGAATAATCATGGGTCAAATATGTTAGAATAGACATCGTTTTTTTTTATACCATTTTTATACTCAGAAAAGGCAGGGCTCTTAAGAGAAAACAAAAGCCCAAAATCTCGTTTTTTTTGTTTTTTTTAGCAAAATCCATATTTCAGGACACCCCCTTCCCCTTTAAGGAGGGGGGCGGGTCCTGAAATTTGGATTTTGCTCAAAAATGTGATTTTGGGTTTTTGTTTTCTCTTAAAAGGTTGGCCTTTTCGACGTATACAAATGGTATCAAAAAGTGGATATGTCCATTCTAACGTGTTTGACCAATGGTCATTCAACGTTAGGCCTAGTCTACTG
>JBCEWB010173234.1:0-10164 GCA_039654565.1 Peronia peronii
ATCAGATCTGCGTTCAAGTAAATTTTTAAAAAGAATAAAGAGCTTTAGCATGTCCTATAGCATCTGAAGTGAAAACCTAACATTCACTTGCTTTCTGTCATATTTTATTACCCTTCTCTTTGATGCCCTATTTCATGATAGATTTTTTCACTTAATTTACACTATGATTTTTCAATTCAATTGTCTAAAAGAATTGTTTTTTGTAACCAATTCCTCTGAAAGTTTGCGTGCTCACAACAGAGTCATTCACATATGTGCTATAATCACTACATTGATTAGAGAGATCTGCAAAATGCTGATTTTTCTTACTTGTATCACATAACCTATAGGATTTTCTCTTATTTGGCAATGGATCATACAGACCCATATTTTCACAAGAATGATGTCCATGATGTTGTATTCACCTTTGTTGTTTGACCACATCCTTCTCATGTAACCTCAGAGCCAAGTAGAGATGGAACTGTTGTTGAAGTGCATAAGGGTCCAAAGGGAGTGGTGTCACATCTCATAGCATTCTCATTTCACATTTTTCAGAGACACGTGTGAAGTCAATGTATACTTGAAGTGAATTTATTTCTCCTTTTCTTCACGTTTACAATTTCAAAATGGAGACCATGTTGTTGTATGTACGACCTTTGCAAAATGTGTAAGTTTGCGGTGAAATCAACACACTGTGACAGCAAAACATAGCACTAAAACAATGTGAATCTATGGGGATTGTGAGGTAAAGGTGATAGGTAAAGTGGCTGCACTCCAGTTTGCGTGAATGGATTTAGATAGACTTTGTGAGTTTTTCACCGAGAAAGTTCTGAAACGGTGAGGGAGATATGAAGCCACTCCATTTGAACCCTATCACCCAAGTACTCACAGTGTTAGCTTATTCAGTTTGTGTGAAGGGAACAAATCCTTAATGTCATAATAGATTTGTTCCGACTAAGCGAACGGCTGGAAATCCCCTTGTAATTTTAGAAGGGGGGTACAAACACTCCAAACTGTTCCCTGTCATTTACATAGAAAAACATATAAAAATGCACGGGACTGGTGACAATTGTTCTCGGGTCTCTCGGTGGTGGAGCGGTAACAAACATCAATGAGTGTTCTTTTTTTAACAGAGGAGTACAAACACTCTGGCCGGGATTTCCAGGTTTTTGCTTAGTCGAATATAAACTATTAACTGTTGACCTTGTCAAACCGGTCATTACCGTAATAATGTTAATATTTGTCATTGTTAATTGTTGATGTACAAGATTATAATGGCAGAAACTTTTGTAGATAGATACAGTTTTATCCGATCTTCTCTCCCCCACCACTCTTTTTTTTTTTTTTTTTTTTGAAATTCGACCAGCAGAATTTGTTGAAGTTTGACCAGGGGAATTCTGTTGATAGATACGTAGTTTGTACATAAAATATCTTTTTTTTTTTTTTAATTCATTTTTTAATTTGATGAATAGAATATGTAGATATGACAGTCATTATTCAAGGCTTTAGAAGATTTAATTCATCATTTATTTTTTTTTTCCCAGTTTTCATACTTTCTGCCACATCTGCATAAAACTTTATATAAACTCAGAGCCAATCATTGCTCAAAGATTATGTTGTTTGTAATGTGTAATTCACGATTCTTCAACAAACAAACAAAATATACACCCAGAACAATTTGAAACAATTCAGGTCAATCATCAAATGTGTTGACATTTCAGATTTTCTATTTCCTCAAGCATCAATTTATAGGAAAAATAAGATCTTGTTGCTACAACCAGTCAGGAGAAAATGAATGTATTTATATATGAATATTTACTAGATTTTACTGTTATATAAACAAGAGATAACAATTATTAGGGGTTCAGTTGTCATAAAATATAATATTGAGAATTTCACCTGCTGAAATGGATGTCTTTTTTTTTCTTCACTCCTGTTAGCGGCAATGATATGGTGTCTCTATAATGGTGAATAAGAAATATTCTCTGTGTTGTCCCTTTTATTAGTGAACATGTTGAAACATTTTAGTCATATGCCCAGGATAATCAGTGCCAAGTGATCTCACAGAACAAGCAGTTTCTTTTAAGAAGGAATCCATTTTGTTGACTAAGAATACAGTCACATCCTAGTTTTCTATGTCACTTACCTGTGCTCATCTGTACTGGCTGATCTGAAATGTGTATGTGTGTGTGTGTGTGTGTGGAACAGTTTACAACTGGTTGCTGCGTCAGTCTGTTTCACTGTCTGTTGTCAAACTTTGCTCCACAAATAGTTATATAATAGATGGATCATCACATCAGATACTTTTTTTGATGATTTGACATCAGCTTCCCTCAGTGCACCTGCTGCACTTCATCTTTGTTATTACATTTGCTTCCTTCAGGTCAACTCCCTGAAATGTGAAAACAACCAAAGCATGATTTGCCAAAAGAAATAACTTTCTGTGTCTTCTTTGTAATACTAATACACCAGATTTTAAATGCAGAATAGCCACTGTTGGCTCATTGTACTGTCTGCAAAAGCCAAAGTTACTGAATATGTACTTGGAATAGTTTGCATTGCATTACATGTAGATTTTCTCCCAGGAGATCACAGCTGTAATTTCAACACTTGCTAACATTGTCTTATGTCACATTGGCTCTGTTAGAGTTGTCACAATTTCTTTGTCACACTGTGTCCTGTGCATGCACTGATCAAGATTTGAGTGCTTAGCAGCAACTGCATTGTGTGCTTTCTGGTGAGTCTCATTCGTCAAGAGTGCAGCTGTAATCTATATATAATCCACTGAGTCCATTAAGTTTTCTTCAATAAAGTAAAAACCTCTAAGTGTCCTTGATAAGTCAAATATTCAGCATATTTTGCCCTGCAATCACATTGTTAAATAAAATAGTATACTGTTTTTCACTAGCAGCTAAGGTGTTATCTGTGACAGTGCAGAGCTGTTGAAGAAAAAAAAGTACTTTGTTAATTGTATCTCTCTCTATGGCACTAGTTTATATGTCTTTTAAGAGCTTTCTAAGTTGAACATCAAAGTTTGTGTCCAGTGGCCAAAGACAGTGAAAGAATGTGGTTTTTTGAAATAGCAGGAGAATGGGGTAGATCTTTTCATCATTTCCAGAACTTGGTTATTGTAGCCCAGGGACCAGCTATTCTACTTGGACAGAATGCCTTTCTCATAAATTGACCATTTCCCCCACTTACTCAGATCTATCGCTACAACTTTTTACAATATGAAAATACCAGCTATTGTTTCATTTCATTCTTCAAAAGACAGCATTAATTTCTTGTATGTTAGAACCAAATCAAAAACTGAAATGCCTTTTCTCCAGACAGTATTTTCAGGGAAAAGGTGTTTTGTTAGAGTAGACTAGCTTGGCCTATACAGGGCCAGAGAAGGATGTATGTCGTATATTGTTATTGTTAGTGGTTTGTTTGTTACCCTCTCCCACTCCCGTTTCCTATGATAGTTGTACAGGGTAGCCAGCTAGAACGTCCCAGGACACTGAATAACGAACAAGAAATGTATTTCAAAAACAGGAATATCAATTGATATAGCAGAAACATCAGGAATAGCAGAAAATCAAATCAAATATTTCATAATTCAATAGACAAAAAAAATAGAGTGGCCCAAAAAGTTCTTAATGTTAGTGTCCTGGGACTTTTCAGCCACCCTTTATGTTTAGTAACGTTATTGTGAGCTCACATCTGATGTATAAACAGAGAGTGCCTGAACACTGAAACAAAACAGTATATCTTTGTCTATTGTACTCTTTTTGTATTTGACAGAGTGGTCATCTCTTTACTGGGTTTTAACATTGCATTTTTTTTTAAAATTAGATCTACTTTATCTTTTACACTTGGCATATACATGTACTTGGTCATGTCTACACACAATCCTCTGTGCAATCACAACAGATTCAGGAATCATCTGAAACCTTATGGCTTGTTGAGTGCGGGGGTAATAAAATAAAATGATGTCTTGAATTGACATACTTAAAGGGAAAGGATAATTTATTATGAAACTTTGGTATTTGTCCACCCACTTAATGAGGTAATGTTGACTGTGTTTACACACATAGTGTATTATTATTGTATCACCAGAAATAATAATGCTATAACCATTGATTATTGTTGTACAACTACATTTGCTATTGACATTTAGCCTATGCTGTCTGTGTTTGACTGCAGCTTAAGATTCTTGCTCTTGTTTGGAAAAAGGATGTATGTTTTACCATCATAATGTCATACGATGAAGGATATTATAATTATATATATCATTTATCTGACAACCAGTCAGAATGAGTTGTAAGTAGCTCGACTCAAAGGAAGAAATCAGAGTTGAATGTGAGAAGATGATCTGATATCAGTGTTTTGTTTGTGCAGAAATTGAAAGAATATTCATCTGATTAAGAAGATTTTGCTTTTGGGAGCAGATTTTAAGCATATCCGGATATTGTGAGATGAAATTTAAATGACTGAATGAAATTTAAGACTGATGTTATAAACTGTTCTTTTTTGTAGAGAATTCTCTGATATTAGCCAGTGCTGAGGGATCACCTCCTGTTTCATCATTCTGCAATATCTGTGGCTACAATCAAGCCAGAGTAAAACTTTTGTCACCACATGAAAGTTGAGAATTAGCTTTTATGTGATAGTAATAACTCAGTTTGGTGGTAAATTGACATACGACTCGTTTTGACAGGCTGTGAGACATTGACTCCGCACCCCCCCATAGAGTCGTGGGATTATGATTGAGGAAGGTAGCACTGGATTCATAGTGAAGTGACTGACACCAGCAGTGGACTTTTTGTCACAAGACAGGGAGCACAGATTTGTTGTTGCTGGTATTCCCAGCTGCCTGTGTGATTTGTTTCGTATGTGTTCCCAACTGGCTTTTTAGTTTCTTGTGTTTTTGTGATCACAGTTTGCTGTGTCCGACATGTTCTGTCGGTTGTTTTTTGCTGTTGTTGTTGTTGTTGTTGTTGAATGTTATACTTTTGATTGAACTGTTGAACTGTTCTAATGTCGTGTGTGGTTATTTCATATTTTGCTAGTTCACGTGTGGTGGTGTCCTTTTCTTACAGTTTTCTTATTTCGCATTTACATCGTGTTACATTTTGTGACGTTCTTACACTGTATGTTGTATGTAACATGTCCTGTTATGTCGTGATGTGATGTTGTTTACCACCTGTTACCGATGTGTTACTGCTAGCCACACCAGATAACCCTCAGTGCTGGGAGGCGTTACATGTTAGCCCGCCCTGTGTACATAGTGTACCATACAGAGACCACGTTGATTACCATGTAGTGATTCAATTATATTTTGAAATGAAAATAAAATGAAAGTGTAGACATTGTCCTTGTGGTCATTTTCTCCTGTTGTCGATTTTTTTTTTTCTTGAAGCCCATGTTACATGGAGGTGTTAGGTACCCGAAACTCGGGCGCTTACTGACCGTAGGGCCGACAGAATTTCACACCGGAGACTCAAGTAAACTCGGATGCTGATTGTAGTGTAGAGACTTTATTAGACTATGCACCCGAGTTCGGAGTGCTAAATATAGTTAAATGTAGAGTTTGGGTTTAGATCTAATTGATTTATAGCAAATTTTAATTCTGCATCCAGTTTGGAGGCTAGATCTGGTTGATTATAGAGAATACTGTACCCGAGACTCGGTTGTTAGGTGATTGCAGAGAATGATCCATTCATATTTCTGATGTAAGTAAACTCAGTTAAAGTTCCCAAAAGAGAATTGACGATCAAAAAGTCGAGGACTGGTAATCAGTAGAGATTAAAATTGCACTTTTTAACAAAGTTGAAAGGTAAGCGTGCGAGATTCATAGAAAGGCACTGATCTTTGATGACTGATATTACCTTGAAGACTGTAATCTTGTTTTAAAATCTCTTTGGGGTGTAGATCTGTATTCTCCCCAAAAAATAAAATACCACAAACTGGTGTACAGTGCGTTCTGCTGTCCACATGACCCCGCTGTCCTGACATAGAGCTCTATGGTTCTTATCGACAATGGACATGGAAGTCTGCTATCCATTGACTCTTGTATTGATTACAGCTCGTAACTTTCATCACCAAACTGCTTTTTGCGTTTTTGATTTCAAAAACTGACATTATTACACCTCAAAATTTCGGAACTTTTGTGCCGTGGACATCCGCTGCCTGTACATGTACAAGTAGGCTACAGTTTTATGACAGGCTTTCTAAAAATCATGATGATGCACAGCAACCAGCATTAAACGGGCACTGCAGGGACTCGTGCTTGAAAACGTTGTGCTGTCCAAATGTTCAGTTTACCGCAACACGGCAATCAGTTTTACCTGTCCGTCTATGTTGTATGTATGCATGTATGTATGTATGTATGTACATGTATGTATGTATGTGTGTATGTATGTATGTGTGTATGTATGTATGTATGTATGTATGTATGTATGTATGTATATATTATGTATGTCTGTATGTGTCTGTCTGTCTGTCTGTCTGTCTATCTATCTATCTATGTATCTATCTATTTATCTATCTACCTGCCTACCTACCTACCTATCTACCTACCTACCTATCTATCTATCTATCTATCTATCTACCTACCTACCTATCTACCTATCTATCTATCTATATTTGAGAGGCTTTTGAAATTTTCCCCCATTGATGTTCGAGTTTTTGTTTGTTTTTTTTTTAACTTTGTTTGAACGTTTGTAAATTGTTTATTCTATTTTGCTCAAGACAAAAGAGAATGGACCGGGTTCTTTCATTTGCCGGATGCCATTCTGTGTCAGAAATTCAAGTGAGTACAGGAGTCTCTGCCTGCTCATAACGGGCTGATCTGTTGAAGATTCTTTTTGATATACGGCGTTGTATATAATTTGGGAATCTCTTTGATCTTCCTCTTGAGCAATGGTTTGAAATTAACCCTCTCTGCTCTAGCAGATCGGTTTTACATTGCACGCTAGAAGATGACACTGAATGTCTCACTCACAACAGTTTTTAGAACCGTAAAATTATGAAATTTTTAACATGTGTTATTCGTGAATCAGGAAAGTTTCCTTGACTGTGCGTCTGAAAATACAGTCTGGAAAAAAAGAGGCTTAAAAAAAGTAATATTTATCAGGTTACCAAGGTAATTGTTTTGCCGTAACCAGGCTTAAAAATTAGAACGAATTCAAACGAAAGAAAATATGTAGAGGTATAATTATGTACACGTCTCATTTTATTGCCCAGATATGCACAGTTACGCCTTTGCGTATGGTACAGCTTATTCTGTCGAGTAGTTGACATAGATTCCTGTCTCGTTTGCTACTGTTGCTGTTGTTGTTGTTGATGGTGGTGGTGGTGACGGTGGTGGTTGCTGTTGACGCCCTGATTACGTGCAGATGTCACCCTCGAGAAAACTCTGAAGCAGCGGAATGTTGGGTACCCTGTGACAGCCCATGTCTGTGATGAAGTCCATGATAGGCTTGCAAGTGTTGGTATTCATACAGAAACTTTCCACACAGCTGGGGACACAATAGAGCGACAGTTTGCAGGCTGAATTAAGACAGTGTACAAATTTGATGTAGAAGTTAGTCATAGGATGAGCAGAGTGAATTATGCTAATGTATATTATTATATTTGATGTAGAAATTAGCCATGCGGCCTGAAATTCATATACACATTTTGATATCCCTTTATAACTCATAAACCCATTGCCCGTTCCGGGCTACATTTTACCTATTTACACCCTGACCAGAATTTAACTGTATGAATGTACCCACCGTGTTTGGCACAATATAGCCGTTATCGTGCTGATGTGCTGTTAAACCCCAACACAAACAAACAAACAAACAATAGCCATAAATGACAGACTGAATTATGACAATGAATATATATCTTAATGTGGCATATAGACATGATCAGAGACAGCTCTTATACAGTGATGTCATACATGTTAATACAACCATTCACACGGTCATAGAGAGCCACGTTTTTGACCAGCTTTATTACTTCGCTTTGCCAGTTATAAAAAGGCGTTGAACAAGTACAATACTCAGGAAAAATAAAATGAGACGCGACACGATGAAATCAGGCGCTCGTCAAACTGAGGTGACCGGAGAAATGACGAGTTTTTCAACAGAGACTGAATCTTTTACGCAACTTTTTTTTCTTCACAGAACCCTTCTATATCAATCTATATATGTATTTCAGAGTTAAATTTGCTGACATAGATTTAGTAAAAGCCTAAAATTTGTAATTTAGTAGCATGTACTAACAAAGATTAATACGGCTTACCGAAAGTTATCGGCCATTTTCTCACTAAACTCAGCTGCAGCAACAGGTCACCCCCATCGTCTTTTATTGTCAATATCTTGACTGCTACTTAAGGTAATGAAATAATAATAATAGAGAGCATTTATATAGCGCTTATCCCTGTACAGGTTCTAAGCGCTTTACAATCTATTATTACCCCGACAGACCCAAAGAAGACACTCATAAACGTTCTCACGTTTCCTGGAAAGCATACAAGGCGGCTGCCTGTTAGGCGCTCAAATCCTTACAGTCGAACAATATCAATCATCAGTCTATAGTTGGGTACCCATTTAAACCTGGGTCGAGTCAAGAAATATGTGTAAATTGTCTTTCCCAAGGACAAAATGGGACCAGCCAGGATTCGAACCCGGGACTTTAGATTCCGAGTCCGACCGCCCAACCGCTAGGCCACCGACTACCACCACAAGGTAGAACATATTTTTTTCACACACAGAGAGGGAACTGAATTGGCCCTCACAGTGTGATACCAATAACTCAAATCTGACGAGAGCCTGATTTCATCGTGATGCATCTCAAATCACTTTCAGGCTCTTCAAACGCAGGTCATGGAAATTTCGGAAAAATTTATGGGATGGTTGTTTTCTTCTTATCGTAATAATTTTCATATTTTGTTGTTGTTGTTGTCGTTGTAGTTGTTGATGATGTTGTTGTGGTTGTTGATGTTGTTGTTGTTGTTCTGTTGTTTCGTGTGATCAATCTTTCACATGACAAGAAGAAAATTATTTTTTTCTCGTTTTTACACTGCTTGTTCAGCACCTCTTGAATATACACGGCTGGTTAAAAAAATATATACATAAAAAGAAAATCCCCATTTGTGAGCCAGCACCACGAATCTCATGACAGGTCACAGCTATCCGGATCAAGAAAGTCGCTTTCAAAGCCGCCAAGTCGCACCACCATGGTTAAAGACGATTTTCTCGGAAGTTGACAGAGGGTCAGATGTTTTCAATATCGGGTATTTCTGCAAAGTCTAAACGGATTTGATCGATATTTCTGTCAATTTCAGGATGAAACATGGCACATTCTAGTGATGTATTAAAAGGAACAATCTTCAAAATGCGACTTTCGTTGAGATTTGTGGGCTGGCTTACATTTACACGTTAACAAATTTAGTTGGTCGATATGTCTCGCGGCCAGTCGAAATGAGACATAAGTCGCTGGGCTAGAACCGAGAAATCGGGCTTTGAATGTGATGATAGGGGGTCAGACATCTAATTTTTTTTTTTATTGTGGAAATCGAAAGTGCATTCATTTCTGAAAAAAGACAGTATCGGTCTTACCCTCGATTTATAAATATTTCTGTATTAAAATCGGGTTTTTTTGTGAGGTAATTATCTAGATTTATCCGTTCGACCGTTCATTTAAGCTCGATTTTCTCGGAATTTCGGTCATTAGTGGGGGTCCCCCCTTATCGCTTTAAACTGCAATATCTCTGGCTAGAATAAAAGCTAGCTCAAAACCGTCGTCACCACCTGAAGGGGTATGAAATAAGCTTTCACATGATACTAAAAACTCCATACGGTGAAAAATCAACATACTCTCATTTTGACTGGCTGCGACACTATGTACTCACTCTACAAAGAAGTTGGTGATGATTTCTGCACTGTTAGTTCCGTCCACACATCGTATGAACCTGGGTTCCAGGAACATCCACAGACAGGACCCGAAGGCGGCACTTTTGAGGCCGGGTGCCATGCAGGAGAAGAAAACTTCATGGCCCACATTACACTCATTGTTAACGTCTGGCCTACAGAGAGGCAGAACATGGGTTAGACTAGAGTTCAATCATAGCAAAGCTGCTATCTATCTATCTATCTATCTATCTATCTATCTATCTATCTATCTATCTATCTATCTATCTATCTATCT
>JBCEWB010173245.1:0-10164 GCA_039654565.1 Peronia peronii
ACATACATACATACATACATACATACATACATACATACATACATACATACATACATACATACATACATAGACAGAATGAAAAATAAAAATTCATACAAAAATTATTTGTAATAACAAATGTATCCATGGGCTTCGTTTATTTTATATAATAATTTCTTATATAATATATTGTATATGTATATATATATTATATTATTTGGGGCCCTCGTGTTCAGATGTCATCCTCTTGTGTCGCCAAGTGTACTAAAGGTATTTCTGCTAAAGCCTGTAAAAATTTCCTTAAGCCAGTGTGATTATAAGTCTATAGAAAGTTACCGTATCAAATGAAAATACTCGTGTGTCTTTACCATCAGGCAACGTGCCAGAAAAGATAGCTATTATTGCCTCAGAAAGAGGTTTTCAAGCAATGCTTGATGATGGGAATCTCAAATAATTTTAAAGTATACATGCAGCTATATCGCTCATCGCGCTTTCCAAGGTGCTTGTATAGGTCTGAGGATCAGGGAATTCCACTCACATCAGTTTTGGACGATTTATCTGTTCATTCCATGAGTACTTGGTTGCTTGTCCTAGCTTATACCATCGTCCAAGCGTCTCTCCCTGGAAATCCTTTACCTACTTTGATCTTTTCTTTCTTTATTCATCCTGCGGCCTGTTTGATGATGCAGCTCATATTTAGGGTTTTCATTATAAAAAAATAATGCCCTGTCCAACATAATGTCAGTTTCTTTCCCTTTGTGAGTCTCTGGCTTGTCCTTTTCTTTTCTTTTTTTTTTTTTTGCTTTTCTTTTCATATTTGTGGATATAGTGTTCTGTGAACTTTTCTTATGCAATCATTAATGAAGGTTCTTTAAATAAACAACGGATATCAGAATATCAGAGCTGTATAGTAAACCTTCTTAGGACGAATTGTTCAAACATACTTTCGTTGCTAAATCCTTAAACTTATGCTTATGAAATTAGAACGCCAGAGTACTTTTCGTCTCGCCCCAAAATTACTCGTGGCATCTAAAAGTATTAGAACCCTCGAAAGATGGAACAATGAGCTGAGGAACTCACTTGATACTGGCTAGGATTGTGGTCCATTAGAGCGGCAATGGCGCGTTGCAAGGAAGATGCCGTGAAAAGATAATCCACCAGCTAACCGTATCTATTATAATGCCGAAAGAGATCGCTAAGTCCCTGTTCTCATGCAATGGTGGACGTCAAAACGGTTACCCACAAAGTGTATACTTTCATTCAAAATTGGAGCGAATCTTCGCAAAGCAAAATTAAAACATAAAAATATCACACTTTAATGTTATTATCTTTGAGAAGGCGAGGCCTTTGTTACCATCCGCAGATGGTATGTTAATTGAAGGTACCAATACAAAAACTGTGACAAAGGGATGTTCACAAAGATAACCGCAGGGATGTAATCATGATGGCCCAGGATTTAACCATTGATGACCCATAAACTGTGAATGTCACGAACATTTTTGTTATATTTATATAAACTATTCTTTCTGGACCTGAAACAACAACAACGACAACGACAACAACAGCAACACAACATTAAAACCACCAACACTATCAACAGCAACGACACACACTCACATACAAACACACTCAAACGCAGATGTACCATATTATTTTGTTCATCTTTCGCCATGTTACATCTCGGAGAAACTGCGCATTAAAACTTTTGCTGTAGCCTTTGTCCTGTAGAGAATTTAAAATTTTAAAATAGACTGATACACTAAAAAGGATGAAAGATTTAAGGAAGACCCCACTTCCAGCATACCCGTTTATCAATATCAGAAAATAAAAAGAGCCTAATGAAATAAATCAACGACTTTTTTACCGTCGGAACTAGAGAAATATATTGAATATTAGAGAGGGAAAAGGCCCAGGTCAAGCCACATAGTTTATCGTTGAAAACGATGCCACACTGTAAAAATTGTTCTGTAAAAGTTTTGCCGCCAAAAGACAGTGAAAAATTCCTGCTATGCAAAGGTTTTACGGCTAAGATGTAAAAACACCAGGAAACTTTGGAAACCCAATGATGCCAAAATATGCCACAAAACTGAAAAAAGAAAATTATCTTGCTGTGAAATGCTTTTACAGCCTTGATGCAAAAGTATGAAACTGCCATTTGTGCTGTGATACCGCGCATGGCCATTAGATTACAGCAAGCTGTCTCTTTCCGGTAAAACCGATTTATAATTAATTATTAAGCCTCCAGTTGAAGAGAAGAAGACATCTGCAACAATAACGACCGCAATCATGTCCATCCATAACAGAAACAATGAACAACATCCAATGTAAAATTGCGTATAAAACATTAGCTTTTAATGCATTACCTCAATGTTGTAGACAAATAATATACGTAAATAAACTAATACATTGTGCAAATTGAAAAACTATCGCAGTCAAAAGCAATGATATAAATAGTGTATTTTAAAACAAATGAAATGCATGTACATTTTCGAACAAGGTTGAAAATCTACACAGGCACATGACACATGCTATACGTATCCAGTTCTAATGAACACAAAACGGGGTTTTACTAAGTTATTTAAAGATGGAATGATGGGAATGTGACAGTAATGCACTTCTTGTAAAGTACACATTATGGTGATAGTAGTGATCTACTGGATGACAGTACTGATGACGATACTATGAGGAAAATAACAAAAGCAACAACAACAACAGTACCTCGTGCCAGAAATGCTAACTTATGCATGGGACATCAGTGTGACGGGAGAGAAATCAGTCTTGTCGGTTCTGACAGACCTCTGAAAGCTTTGATGATCAAGAAGTAATAAATTACATTTACACAGCGCCTGTTTCCCACATAGTAGACCTTCTGGGTTCTTTATAATCTAGTGCTATCTGAACAGATCGAACAAAGACATTCAAGTACTTTCTCAGGTGTATCAGAAACATACCAAACGGCTGCCTGTTAGGCGCTAAATGCTAGTGTGTCTAAAAATAATTATGATTTTGTTTATAGTCCGCTATTTATTTTAACTTAGGTCTAGTCAGGAAAAATATGCCAATTATCTTTCCCGAAAAAAAAAAAAATTTAAAAAATCAGGCCTTCGTGAGAGCCGAGGAACTTCTGACTCCTCGTCTGACAGCCTAATTGGTAGGTTATCGACACCACGCCGACTTCGTTTGCTATGATTGTCAATGGCAACACATACTAATATGTGTGGGTCTATACCTAACTCTTCTTACCTCATCTCTCTCGACTTCCCTGCTACAATACATGGTGCGATGAAAAGAATGTGCCGTAATATAATACTAATATTATTATTATAAATGATTAAAACAACAATAATAATAGTACATGTACTAGTAATGATGGTGATGATGATGATGCTCCGATAATAGTAATAATAGTGACAATAATGATAATAATAGTAATAGTAATAATAATAATAAAAGACATGAATGTTGCGTTTGATTATAAGGCACTGGATAGGAAGGAACAAAAGAATAATTCCAAAATATGATGGCTCTAAGCCATTAATATTGCGAACATTAGAGATCTTTATGTACCTAAAATAGTGGATGTGTCATTACAACAGCAATGCCATGAAAATATAAAGTGATGAATAACTTAGTTTGCTTTTCAGCACTTATTGGGAAAACACAAAAAAGTAATGATGGTGATGATGATAGGTGCGTAATATGTTGGCAGTATCAAAATAAATCATCTTTAAACTATGACTGAAATCTAATAATTAGATTGTTTTGTGATACAGACATCAAGTGACATGAATATCTAAGTAATATCAATTCTTGCTTCTATCCTAATTCACTAACAACAAGAAGATAAACGTCACGACCAAACAACGAGTACAAAAATGGAACAAGATTTCTTTGTAATTTTTAAACCAACAAAGTTCAGACTTAGAGAAAAGGAAATGTTACAAACATAAAAACAAAACAAAATAGCTAACAAAAGAACATATGTTGTTCTACGATTCTTGATTCAAGTTACGTGAACTATCCGATGTTAGATTGTACTTGCTTACTAAAAGATAATAATATCGTTTACTCGAAGATCTCGTCGGAACTTTTGGTTAAAGCCTCTGAATTAAACAACAACAATAACAACAAAGAAAACAGATCTTCATTAATTGATTAGTTAATTAATCTATTATTTATTTATTCATTCATTCATTTATTTATTTACGTATTCTTTATTTAATTATTTACTTATTTATATACTTAACTGTTACTATTTTTTGCCATGAGAAATTCTTTTTAATCTTGGCAAGTTTCTCCGAAAATTCACACAATATTCGCCTTGGGAAAACGATGAGAAATCCTAAGATTGTCCATTTTAATTTGCAATGAAAGTTATTTGTGTGGATTTTAAAGGAATATATTTGGGAATTAACGAGCCAATGACGGAAAACCACTGCAAAGAAAATAAGAGGTATTCGGTGCAAGTCTAGAGTGTGCGGATTTGAACCGTGGAATCATTAGAAGTCAAGACAGTGTTTCTAATTCTGACAGCACCTAAGGGCTGAACTTTTATGAGCTGTGACAATCCCTGCTATAGTGCCAATAATATGGAGCACATCATTAACAAAGGATTATGCTGGTAAATAAAACTACATTGACTAGTTTTATGGGCCATTCCTCAAAATTTGAAGACTCCGGTGAACACATGTATCTCCTGAGTATAAGGGAATGGAATTGATTGCAATATAATTTAGGCCTCGGCGTTATTCTTAATCACATACCTGCACAGCACAATAATTATTTTCATTGTACAGCCATTCTAGTCCAATCTCAGTGATTCACTTGCGCTGTGGCTTATGTGAGCAACCGGATTTAGTATTTCAACCTGGTATTAAGTACGTTAAGCAAATGTTTATGTTATTTTTGGTTATAACTTAAACGTAACAATTATGGCGTACGTAAACAGAACACAGCCATAGGTGGGAAGACATGGGATCAGCAGTTTTGTATATATCGTGTCATTATAATGCACATAAATATAATACGACATTAAAATGGTAGACGTGTGGTGTGTTTAAGCTTTTCTACAAACATAAGGATGATATTTCAATGAGGAAAAAAGAAATATACATGAAAATATCTGTTATATATCCAAGTATGTCCCTTTCTGAACTATGCAAATTCGTAAATTCATTTTGGCATCGTAATGAAAACATCCTTTCATCAGGATTGTGACTGAAAAAATGCATATGAATTGACATGTTAGACGAACATAACCTTCGAATATTAATGTATATATAATGCTCTCCAAGACGGGGTGGGACAAATATCGAGTAAAAATATCGGCTTATTTTACGTGTTAGGTAGATCTATAGTTCGTTGCTACCTGTACAACTTAGAATTTGGTGAAGTTCATAGTTTGTTTCAGTGTACAAAATAGTACATGTATACTTTTAAAATTAAGTGCATTGTGCGTGAACTGTTCGAAACAGGCGAGTGGTTTGGTGATATTTAGAGTTGATTTGTTGACAAAAAAACTACACAGATCATATTGAATAATTACAAATCAGAAAACAATAACAAGAGCTGAACCAAACCATGTCTCAGAAATTTAGATTAGGAATAATAATAATAATAATAATATAATAATAATAATAATAATAATAATATCAACAATAATAATAATGAAAATTTTAACTTGTAAACAAATTATTATCTGAGATGATGCAAAGTTTAATTGAGACGATAAAGTGACTTTTGACAATGTAAACATTTTTCACATCACTTTTCTGCGTTTTCACAAGCTGCACGATATTGATTTACTGTTCTCACGAGAGAATGTATTGGAGGGATCTAATGCTTAGCCATGACAATCTGAAGGACAGTGTTAAGCTTTTGACAATGGCATGGGTTTTGTTTGATCGGATTCTTTAAATGTGGAACTTTGGAGGATTTTCGGTGGACTGGTAGAGCGAGGAAAAACATACGCCCTTTTTTGTATACACACCGTTTTTGTTTGTCTTTTTGAAAATAACAGTTACCATTTAAGAAAGGATGGCAATTAATATTTATATGATTCATTTTAAAAACGACCATAAAATAGTGCATTAACATGATTCCCAAAGCAGGGGCATGCACACACACAAACACACAAACACACACACGCACACACAAAACACGCAGCGCATACATCTGAATAAGCGTAAAATTGTTTCTTAGGAAGAAATTTTGGATGGGATGCCAGCTGCAGTTTTCTCTCTCCGATCAAGCTTTCGTCTCAGAATGTAAATAATATACCTGTATATCATGAAAGGAATTCTAAGAACTGGACATCGACTCGACATTGCCTACGAAGAGGCATATAAATCAGCCGATCAAGGTGTTCGTTGATGCGTTTTCTTCTTCGGTGCCAGTGTTTCATGGACAGGGCTAACGCAAGAAAACGGTGAAAGAAATATATATACAGTGTATTACCTTTTTAAGGTAATATTAAATGAACCGAGGTCTGGAAAATGTAAGGGTTCTGATTCTCAAGCTTACCGCTCTTCAATAATTAATTAATAAAATCCTTCAAAAATCTCAGAACGTTTCAAAAAAAAAAAAAAAAAAAAAAATTTGAACGGTAATTAATTTTTATAAGTGCAGCAATGCTGTAAGTCTTCTTGATGACTGGTGTAATTATACATATATTTATATATAATTAAGGAAATATAGACAAACCAATATAAGCTTAGTTGTTTATCATGTCATTACTATGCATGTTATTATCATGAGGAGTAAAAATTGTCACAATATAGTTTGTTTGCTCTTTAATATATTAATATTAATCACGTTTTTTGATGCACTAAATAATGATAAAAAGGGCAGATCTTTTTTTTTTTCAAGCAAAATTTACATCGTTTGATCATTAACGACGGTTATGTATACACATGTATATATATCATATAGCAAATGAATTTTTAACAGTCTGACTTTATTCGAGTTATGGCAACCAGACGCATGACAACTTAAAATGGACTTTGGATATAGATTTCGGGACAACAATAACAACAACAGCAACAACAACAAAAAGCTTCCAGAGTCAATTACTGCGTAGTTTCAGCGTAAATAAAACATTAAACTGTCATGATTGTTACACTGTTATGCTTGGGGAAGTCATAGTCCCCCATTGTTTCTGTATGACGAGAAGCGATTGATTACGGAAAGTAAAATATTAGTAGAAATAATTGTTTGTTTTAAAAATCACCACTTTGTATTATTTTGTAACAGTTTTAAAGTGATGGGAACTGAAAATCTATCACGACGTCATGAGTTACGAGTAACAATTTTCCCAGCAGTGGAAAGACTGGCAGAAACGCAAGTGGCGTTAGCTTCACTAATCAGTCATTTTACAATGAGCAAACTGACCTCACATCTTATCTAGAGTATATTTTGAACATCGCACCATGCATAGATACACATCTTTGGTTCTTTGTTTTTATTTAAGATATGCTTGATCTTTTGGAAGATCGCAAATAATTTCTTAGACCTTCAAGTCACAGAGTCTGAACGACCTCTCAACTTTGAGGGCATGAGAATTGGCTATTGGAATTGAATAGTGTAATAATGCACCCTCATTTATATTCATTTAGCAATCATATTCCCTACCGAATACAATAAGCAAAAAATTAAGGAAACATTTCTTAAAAGTCAGTCAATCAATAAACATTTTACAATTCACAAAAGATTAAAACATGGATATCTCCAGAAAATTTGTTTGCGTAAAATGCTCAGATTTTCCTGTTGACTGTGAATTAGTAGACATTAATATTCATTAGAGGTGACGTAATTTTGACTTTGAGTAAAATATTAAGCTAAGCACTCATTTCCGTAAACCATGACAGATCATGACAAGAGAGAGAATAAACAAACGGATACCTTATAGAGAAATCTTCATATATTTAAAACAACAACAACAACAACAACAACAACAACAACAACAACAACAACAAAAATAACAAGAATACATTATCAACCATACGGCATTCAACACACATTCTCTCTTCCTGTGCCTTTGCTTACGCTAATGATATCTGTATATTAGACAACTAAAACGTCACAATGACAGGAGTAAAAGGTAATGGTTTGTCAGGAAAGCCTGCAGTGCATACTGATTAGAATCATGACTGTTTTTTTCTTTTCTGCACCCACGATATTTGGAAACTTCAAGAAATTGATACAATAATCGTAAGTGACCTGTTAAATGACTATCGATAAAGACAAGATTTGAACAGTTTATCACGAAAGTCTGGATGAATGAAACATTGGCCCCTCTATATTTTAGAATTCATGGATATCTATAACAGTCACAATTTGTTCTGTGGGTCGTGACAACGAAGGTCTTCAATGTTCATCGTTCAATGCCTTCTTCTTGTCTTCTTGGCCCTTAACTCCATTTGGAGTAGTCGAAACGTCTTCTGATCATTGTGCAGCAATCTTCTCTATCGGTCGTAGTTGGTGACTAGGGCGTGGAACTTCCAAAACGTTTTCTTTGTCCAATCCTGGGTGTTGTCAACCCATCTTTTCTTCTGCCGTCTCCGAACCGAGATAACCACCTTCAGGAGGTTGAAAGGCTAAGATATACCATACCGTCCACGGCGTTGCTTCCCTGGTATAGTTCAATAAACAGTTTTAGCCAACACGGGATGTTGTTATAATATGTTGTAACAGTCGCTATTGACACCATGTGCTGGCTGGGCGGTGTCCTCATTGCGCAGGTACAGGGGTACTGGCCACGTTGATTCGTCCTTTCAGATGGCAGGAGGAATGGGCGTGTCTCATGTGTGCGTAGTGTTCCTCAGCCAGATCCGTTGAATGGCCACAGTCCTCGCACACATACAGTTTGATCCGTCGTTCATTGAAGGCCATCTGCTCCACCACTCCGTGGATCTTGCGACAGTGGGACTCCAGCGAGCAGCGCTGTGTGAAGGCCTTGTCGCAATGGTCACATTTGTAGGGGCGGACTCCTAGCAGATAAATAGACAGAGATAATAGCTCAGTCCATAATGAATATATTTGTATAGGCTAACTCCTGGCAAATAAACAGATGCACACACGCAAACACACACACATAAAAGTGATATATGGCCTAAATAATGCGCAATCGTTATACAATTTGTAGGCGTGGACTCCTGGCAGATAAATAACCTGAGATACAAACAAAATATAAAAATAATAAATAAAATAAACAATGAGGATATATAGCTCAGTGCACACGCAATGGAAACACTTGTATGGAATAACTTGTGGCAAATAAAAAAGATAAAACAAACAAACAAACAAACAAAAAAACGTGATATAGGGCTCAAGGTGTAATGGTTACATAAATAAATAGACAAGACACAAAAATTTTAATACATGTAATGATATTCAGCTGAACTTGTGAATATTTGGCATACTTTGTAGATAGAACTCGAGCTGAATGATCGTTTACAATAAGCCCAGGTTCAGCCAGCAACACAACTTGTGGTTTACTAGAAAAGCTCCAATCAACCAATGTAGCAAAAGAGTAAACAAACGAGTAAAGAGACGAGCAGCCAATAAATCAGCCGATAAACCAATCAACCAACTAACCAACCAAACAACCAACCAATCAACCAATCAACCAACCAAACAATCAACCAATCAACCAACGAACCAATCAACCAGTCAACCAACCAATAACCAATCAACCAACCAATCAATCAACCAACCAACCAGACAACCAACCAACTGGCCAACCAATCAACCAACCAACCAACCAACCAACCAATCAACCAACCAACCAACCAACCAACCAACCAACCAACCAACCAACCAAATAATCTGTAAAACAACCATCCATTCAATAACGGACTGTAGTCACTATAATCTGGTCTAAGTAATTAATATTCATACAGACATAGATGCGTTTGTACTCCATCTCTGCTTTCTATAGGGGATCAATAGTTGAAGTGCATGTACATCAGGAGTCTGAGGTGAGAACTGTAGATAGCTTGGACTCAATGGGATTACATTCAGCTTTGTATAAAGTCTTTCTTGAGGGGCTCTTGGTTTCTTTATCCGCTTATCTAGTTTTCATTATACGCCATTCTTCCAAATACCCCCCCGCCCTTTTCCTCCTTGTCTCCCCCCCCCCCCCCCCCGAGAAAGAGGTAACTCAGAAAGGAACTTTGGATTCCATTC
>JBCEWB010173256.1:0-10163 GCA_039654565.1 Peronia peronii
TGGTTTACCATGTGTCATGAGCTGGCATTGTTTGATTATTTGGCCTTGTTGAATTGAACTTCATTTTGAGATTGAGCCTGAAAGGCAAGAGATGTTGTATGTGTAGGAGATTTTTGCCATTGATGGAATGACCATGATTCGTTGATATTTAGAATTTTGTTTCATGTTGCAAAATTCTTAAAAGGGGGACATGTGTAACAAATCATGATAGTGCAGGCAGGTTATACACGAGTGTGTTGTGAGCGATGTTCCGTTGACTGTAATTGTGTGCTAGTGTGTGATGTGCCGCTGCGGAGCTTCGGGAACGATCTACACGGATCTTGTCAGGTCTCATGTGTATCACGTGCCCTGGCGCCAGCACATTCCACAACATTCCAGAAAGGAAGTTCGTGACACCGTCACCTGTCTCGCTCCACCTGAGGAGTTTTCCTACCACCACTATTTCGAAACAGTGAAAGATAATTTTCAAATTTGAAACATTGTACATTACAATATAAGGTTTCGAAGTTTACAATGAATCATTTCTTTAATATAATGAATCATCAGTAACACAGCATGCCTATTTCACTATTTTGTTCATTTGTAACATTTTTGTTATGGAACCTACTTATTTCCCTTGGACAAAGAGTTGTTTCCCTTGGCAGCCAAGAGTTACTTTCCTGGGAGAAAATGTTTATTTTATGATTATTGTGATTATTTATGTTAGTAATCAATGTAGGTCCTGTCAAAGATAATGTTGTAAAAATCATCCAAGGAATCTTCTCATGTAAATGAGATCAGTTGCACAAGCCAGGCATTGCTGGATGTGTTTGGTACTGATGGCCCAAGGACAGTATGTTCAAGAAGAATATGAAATATTTTGAAAGTAGAAATAACCTTGAGGTTAGGCTTATACTTATTGTTTATAAAAGTGTCGCTTTTTTTTTCTTTCAAGTATTGAGAAAGTGCAGATTTGAGAAAGGGAGGAGGCCACAAATATGAACAAAGGAGACAAATCATAAAACAGAAGGAAGAAAATTTGAGTAACTAAATCGCTTTCAGTAAGCCATGCTCATCAAAGTTTGGTGAATTTAGGCATGAGAGGCATTACTACTACAATATCAAAGTAGACAGACTGTTTCGTGAGACTGCACGGACCGAAAAGGTCATACATGGCAACGTTGGTACTCCAAAGTTTACTTTTTGAAACTTGTAAGGCTAGGGATATCGGTACAAGGAAAGCAAACGGCAAATTCTGACTGAAGAAACTTCTGATGCCTTGAGCGCTGTAAATCTATACTATAAACCCACAACAGGCTTTGGACTCGAAAACTGCTGAATGAGTCCATAATAGATTTGTTCCGACCAAGAGAAAGGTTGGAAATACCGGGGTCTATTTTTAGCAGGGGGATACAAACACTCCAAACTATTCACAAGTTTGTCTCACTTTTTGGTTTGACCCTGCTACGGTGGGGAGGAAATGTGGGACTAAAACTCTTCACTGTGACCCTACTGAACATAGATTCCCTCCAAATAATAATAGTGTAGTGAATAGTGTTAATGATGAATGACATAGGAAAAAGTATGACGTACTTCCGGTGTCGGGTACGGTTTTCCCAAAGTTTTGCGTTCAACTAGTGTTGGGGGATTTCATGGTGAAGCGTAATACACATAAGTGAGTGTTATATTTTCAGTAGGGGGTACAAACATTCCGCTGGGGATTTCCAGATCTGTGCTTAGTCGAATATGAACTATTATGAAATTTGCCACAGAACATTGTTGCACATGGATCTGTATTTCTAAGAAACTTGGCACACAACATTCTTGCATATGGATCTGTATTTCTATGTGCATAAATCCGAAAAAAGCTTATCATCTTTGACATTGTTCTAAAAATGCGATAATAATTGAATAACAAGCCTGTGAGGGCGCTTGATTCGAATTGTACGTTCGATAGTAGGACGCATTCAAGATACGTTTTGGTCGAGTAACATTCAGTTTAATCAACCAAAGTATCAACAGCGGTGTGTGCATGCTTTGCCGCCATGCACTTTAAGTTGCAGGGTTATATTTAAAAAATCTCCCACGGAGGCCGTGGGTTCTCTTCTAGTTTCATAATAAATATACAATGTATATGTGGCCCTATGGGGTTAGGAATTCGCAGAGTTTTCGATGGAGTTGGTGCAGGTGGTGGAGGATATGGAATAAACACTTTCACGCTGGCATCCAATAGCCAAGGAAATTAAAATAAGTGGTGAAGGCCAAAACACAATTCAGAATTGGGCTATTAATCTGTAGGAAATTCACCTTATGGTTCACAAAACAGTGTCACAAATCAATTCAGTGTCATTAATTACAATAGTTCAAACTGGAGCAAATCACCTTAGCTGTTCAACTGCACATGCACAATTGTATCCTGGTAAGAATCAAAGTCCTAAGTTGTTTTCCTAAACACTATCATCATTAAGATCTTTCTAAGTTTATAAGTCTGTCGATACACACTACCTTGGATAACATAGAATAGTTCTGGATACTCTGGTCACTTGAAGTGGTGCTGGGAGATGACTTCTATTGTTGTTGACTCTTCATCTGGGATGGTAGGGACGACGTCTAAATGACTCTCTGTGCGACTCTCGGGACGACTCTATTCAACTGAAAAAACGACTCGCTTATATCCTATTTGACAACGCCTTCTCAAGGAAGTTTTTGCGTCTAAATCCCACCCAGTGGCGCAATTCTACTGGGAATGGCCATGACTAAGATCAAAATGAGTATACTAGTAGGTTTGAAGACAATATTAAGATGGAAAAACCAGGGTTTGGATCTTGTTTTTATTTCGACATACATTGGTGATAAGGACAACGGGTTGCAGTGATGCTCCTCATTGTTTGGCTGTGCCAAACCTAGTATTCTTTGACAACTACGAAGCTGCATCCACGATGTGTAATTCACCCATTGATTGCAGGGGTGGCTTTGATAATTAAATCGCCATTTCATTGAAAATACAACATGCATGAGGCTCTGTCTAGGCCAATAGCGGCACCTTCTTGTTTCATACTGATTAATGGGCTGAATGACGCATGATAGAAAGAGCAATGACATTGGTATCAGCTTAGTTTTGACACAGTCTCGAGGACTCGTCACTGCTTCCTACGATCGTCGCAGTTTCAAATTATATGACATAACAATTGGGGTACCTTGCAAAGGTTAAGTAAGTGTATTCGTTCCTACGCTCTCAAACTCACAAGCTCATGTATATACATGTATTTTTTTTACTTTCATAATTAATTATTGCAAGTACGCAAACAAGTTTATGTTGGCCCTCGGTGATTATGTCCATCATTGATAATATTTATATCAGTGATATCACACTAAGTACAATAAAATTATGGCGTGATTTCTTTGAAATATTTCTAATATTGTGTTTATTAAGTAAGTTTCTAAAATAGTTTTTTAAACGCAGTAATGCACAACTATTGGAAACAAAACAGAGGCACCAAACTAATATTTATGTCACCGAGAAACATGTTTTCACTCTCTAGATATTTCTTTGACACTGGCGTGGACTATTCCCGAGCACAGAGGTGATGCGAAATCATGAATGCAGTACTAGGATTACAAAAGTACACCTTTTGGGTCAGTTCGCGAACTTTCACAAAATTATTTTTTTTTTAAACAATTTTTTAAACATATTTCCCATGGACAGATTTTGGTAGATTCTGAATAGATTGTTCGTGGGACATGCCTATGAAAAAATCATTTATCGCAATTAGTTCAAGATCGTCTCCCTCTCCCCTCCCCCTCCACACACATACACCCTTTTTTCCCCTTGATTTACTGAACTCGTGGACCGGGAGCTTAGGTTAAGAAAAACTTGGAGTGTGAAACTCAGTTTTTCACAGATTTGTCTTGCAAATCAATTGGGCCTCCAATTCTACCGCAGTTTGAAACCAAAATGTTACCTTATAATGCTTATGTGGCCCTTTAGGAAGTTAAAAAAGTGGATTGAATGCACTTTAAATCCTCAAAATCCCGCTGACAACCCCACTTGTGGTCTTACGGATTATATAAATGTGTAAGTGTTGAAAACAAACACAATCATTAGACGAGGAAAATGAGTGGTGAAGGCCAAAACGCAGATAAGGATTGGGCTGTTTTAATCTGTAGAAGATCCAAGATGTAATAAATTCCAGTAATAATAATAATACAAATTGCAGTTTCACAAATCAGTAATTCCAGAGTTTAATAAGTTCTAAACTACAATGTTCATCAGAAGCTCTAATATAGAAAGTCACAATTTCACTGTTTCACAAACTTTCCTAAATGTGTCATCTTATAACTATATAAAGTTCACAATGCCTAGTTCACCCGTCTTGTACTTCACGGCTCTAGGGGTGGGGCATCATAAGAGATGTGTCTTGGACTTCTCAGGAGACAACCGGGATGATTCCAGTCCCACAAAGGGGACGAGTCTCTGGGACGAGTGTCAGAGGGACGACTTCTGGAGACAACTCTCCCGTGACGACTGATTTGCTAGCCAAAATGACTGACTTTTTATACTATTTGACAAGACGTTCTCAAGGAAGTTTTTGCGTCTGGATACCATAGGATGTTGTAATTTCCTGACATGGTCATGACTAAGACCAGATATAACAAGTTGATTTCACAATAATCAAGATGGAAAAAACCAAGGACTAGATCCCTGTTTTGATTTCAGCATACGTGGGTAGGATCACAGTTATCAATGAAGGGGCAGTGATGCTCCTCATTGTCTGGCTTCGCCAAACCTAGGAATCTATGACAACTACACGTATACGAAGCTGCAATTGCGACATATATTTCACCTATAGGGGCCTTTAAATATGCAGTTGATTCATCGACAAACTAACAGTTTAACTGACAGATGCTAGATCTGGCAGTTGAACTGACAGTTTGTCAATAAGAGAAGTTCCGTTTAGACAGAACATTTTTTTATCCTTAAAGTTTCAGTCCTTGGACTGTTGTAGCTGGGTCAAAACATCAACAAAATGGCCGAAGCAAATTACCTGGATGATTTGGCAGCATTTTTTGTTCTCAAATCCAAAAAGAAGTCTAGAAAGAGGACCATCTGGGCTAAAGAATGGCTATTAAAAAGAAGTATCTACACACACACACGAATATTCTAGAGGAATTACGAGCTTACCCGACGGACTTTAATAACTTTTTACGAATGGATGAGTCGACATACCTCTATCTTCTACCATTGATCACACCCATGATTGAAAAACAATCAACAGTGATGAGAGAAGCAATCTCTCCACATAAAAGACTGACCGCAACACTTCTTTTTCTTGCTACAAGAGCAGCCTATCAAGACCTCAAATTCACATCTTGTATTTCTGCACCATCCCTCAGTCGAATTATTCCACAGACATACTCAGCTATTTATGGTGCTCTTGTTGCTGATTATATGAAAGTGAGTATGTCATTCAATATCTAGAACATGTTTTTGTTATGTTTTGTATTATTCTTGTTGTTTATGTTATTAAAGACTTTGTAGGTTTTGCTATTAACCATTCAGTTTTATGCCCTGGCCTATTTATCGTATTGGAATGAATAATAATTATGGTTTCCCAAAACATACTTTTTAGAAATAAGTCTTTTTTGCCACAAATGTAGTAGTTGCAAAACATCTGCCATATTTAATAGTACAAGGTTTTTGATAAACTGACGACAAACATGAATAACCAGGTGTGCACAGACCCGAACAAAGGTAAAGAGATTGCCACAGCTACACATACATGCATTAGATGACAAACAATGATTCTAAAATTCAACATTTTAATGCATTTAATAAACAGAGAAAAGCGACACTATTGTGTCTGGTAATATGACTGGTAAGCTCTTCTTGCACCACTTATGTCAGGAGATGCAACAGAATAACTTGCTTGTGATAGATGACCAAGCTCAGCCTCTGCCATCACTTCATACATAAGCTTTCTAGCGTAGACTCTTTGTTCTTTAGAAGTATTTCTAAGAAGCAGGGCAATTGTTTTACCGAATGATTCATTTTCATCAAGCGGAGTGTATACTTTTTGAGATTTTAAGATTTAAAAAAGAATTTAAAAAAAAAAAAATTAAAAGTCTTAAAATCTCAAAAAGTATACACCCTACAGGGCTCAAAGTTAGCACACACACTCTCTGATTATTAGTCTGGGCAATAAGCTGTTTGGTATGGTTGTACTCAGTAGTAAAAAAAATCACCAATTTTTGTTTGTTTTACAACCTATATTTTATTGGTTAGCATTGAGTGTCAATTTTTGAAAAATGTATATAAATAAAGATAAGTGTAAAAGGACAAAACTAACCAATTATTGCCCCAATATGACCCAAAGCTAAGCTTTGATACCACAAATAACCCTGTAGATAAAGTAGTTTTTGAAATTTTAAGACTACGATAGTGTTTTTTTTTTTCAAGATGGCACTGTTTCCATGGAAACCATCATTTTAAAAAAAAATTTTAAAATGAAAAACATCTTTCCCAGTCATACACAACCATCTGTCAAAGTTTCTCTACTTAGTCTGGTGAAATAACAATCTGAAATTTTCACCCGCTTACCCCCTTAATGCCTTGCCCGAGCAGCGTTAAGAATTGCCTCGTCCTCACTTTTTCTCTTATTGGGCCTTTTGCCTGCTGGCGTTTTGGATGCAGGCCTACTAGAAAACTCCTGTGGTGTACCATAGAATGAAGTATGTGATGGGCCTGGAGATGAATCTACTGGGAATGGATCTTGAGAATGCGATGGACCCGGAGATGGATCTTGAGACTACGATGGACCTAGAGATGGACCTTGAGAATGCGATGGACCCAGGGATAGAAACAGAGGTGACACCTGAGAAGAAGAGGTGCTCTGAGATGACACACCAGAAAAAAGTGAATTCTGAGATAACATCTCAAGTGGAGTAAAATCCTCGTTTCAGTTATTTTCAGGAGCATCCAATCCAACAGAAATCTCAGATGAGGCTGAAGGAGACATGGGTACCTGAGGGGAAAAAAGATACAACATTGATGTTATGCTAAGATTTTAACCTCACTGACAATGTTAACCATGCAACACATATGTACAGTGTACACTTAAAAGATGAATCAGAAATAAATGAGAGTAATAAAGCTTAATGAACTGTACTGATAAATAGTACTTCTTTTCTATTTTCAGTTCCCAAAGACTCATGAAGATTGGCTTTATCAAGCCCGCATGTTTGAAGATAACTGGCAGTTTCTCAATTGCGTTTGCTCTGTTGAAGGCAAGCATATTGCGATAGTTCCATTCCCCTGAATCTGGATCATATTTTTACAACTACAAGGGTTTCCACAGTATGGTCTTGATGGCGATTGCAAATGCGAACTATGAGTTATTATATGCTTATTTTGGTACAAATGGCAGAGTCTCAGACGGAGGTGTGATAGAACACACAGGTTTCACCAACCTTTTGACTAATAATTTGCTCAGTCTGCAAGGCATCAATCCTACAAATGGTCTTCCTTATGTTTTCATTTCTGACGAGGCCTTTGCTCTGAGAGAAAACTTTCTGAAACCCTGTAGTGTAAAGATGCTGGATAAGAGAGTGTTCAACTATCGGCTGTCACGAGCACACCGTGTAGTGGAAAAAGTTTTTGGAATTTTTGTGGCACAATTTGGTGTGTTGCAGAAAAAGATTAACCTCAGTCCTGACAACATTGACATTGTTGTTATGACGTGTTGTGTGCTGCACAACTTTCTCAGGAGAGATGCAACATCAACCTACACTCCCCCAGAGTCAATTGATTCTGAAAATGAAGACATGAAATTCGAGATGGCCATTGGGCTGAAGGAGAAAATGTTGCCAGCATCGAAATGGGACACACAAGAAATGCATCTGAGGCAGCCAGACTTGTCAGAGACAAGTTCAAAGTTTTTTTCAATTTTAAAGGCAGAGTCCCGCGGTAGGAAAATCACGTACAACTTTTCAGACATTGAAAAAGAGAATAGTAGTGCAGCATTTGAGTTGCTAGCATATTAGCAGTAGGCTTTTGCTGTGAAGTGTTTTTAGCTGGTTGTACATTATTAAAGCTAGTAGCAAAGGTATTTAGTATACATATGTGTAACAAAACTATGCCAGAAAGATACTTACCACAAAAGCTACTTTAAAGAAACTACTGCTTTGAAAGCAAAATCAAAAAAAAAAAAAATGTGCATCATCGGGTGTTGATTAAATGTTCTGTATGTAAAATGATGTCATTTACAATTTTCTCTTTTTAATTTTGTACATATTTATTGTAAAAAAGCCGTAAAGAAAATTTGCCCATATTTTATCTCTGCAAGTAATTTTTTTGTCAGTTTGTGGCTTGATTTTAAAAACAAAAGGATTGGTACAACCATTACAGAGACAGGAAAATGGTTTATTGTGAGGGTTGAAATGACTATAACTTTTTGATTTAATGTTCATGTGTATTTAGAAGAAATTCAGTGTCTGCTGGCCTAAGTTGTACGTAAAATTAATTTGAATTCACTAAAGTGTTCAACTTATTTTGGTAATGTAAAAACACATGATATCCAAATGAATTTAAAATAAAAGAGATATAAAAAAAAATTATAACCTGTATCTTGTGCATGTTTTTTTTTTAGATATGCTGTTAAGTTGTGCAGAGGTATATTATGGTTTCATTTAATTTACATGTACATAGCGGAATGTAGTTGTCAGCTGTAATAATGAACTTATTATCTACTGAAAATTTAAAGAAAGTTAAAAACGCAGTAGATCTACATACCTCATTTTCCATGGCTAGAGAATGTGATGGACCCAGTGATGATCTTGGTGGGCGAGAATTTTCGATGTCCAAGTTAAACATCCCTGTCCTTGGGACCTCTTGGTCTTGAATGAAGATCAGGTAGGGGATGTACCACAACCTCGATTCATAGATCTCATCAGTACCTGAGCCAGATAATTTTGAGGTTTCCACCTTTTTCAGTTCTTTTCTGAATGCACTTCTAAGGTAACTATTTATTTTGTTCACAACAAATTGCTTGTCCGCTGACGGGTTGAATTTGAGGCAAAATTCTATCATTTTTGAGTGTGTGAGCACTCTAGTTAACTTGTTACTATACTCTTTTGATTTCACTTTCCACAAGACGGGTAATGTTCAGTAAAGTTTAATAAACTGTTGCACAGTTTCCTTATTATTCCACCTGGACATTGTAGTAGAACTCTCAGATATTTAATTTGCCCTGGCGTTGAAGATACAACACGCCCGTCTAGGCCAGTAAGCTGCACCTTACTAACAGTGATTTATAGGAGGTGGGATTGGGGGGAGGAGGGGGGGGGGCTGGTGGAAGGGAGAAGAACCTAGGGTAGGAACTTGAAAGCAGCACCTTGTGGACACTGTCTCGTGGGATGCGTCATCGCTTCCTTCATCACACTTTCAAACTTCTGCGATGTAACAATGTTGTACAAAAGTTAAGCTAGTACATTCGCTCAAAATCACACCAGCTCACACTTATGAATTAAAATTTTAATTAAATCATAACCAGTGGCGATCAATTGAGTTCACCCAATATTTTGGGAAATTCCATCGACCGAAGAAGCTTGTCTCTTACTTCTTGGCTTGACCCTGTTACAGTGGGTAGGAAATTTATGATGAAAACTCTTCTCTATGAATGACAGACTCATAACCAATTTAACCTAAATACTCTCCAAATAATAATAGATGTGTGTAGTGTTAATAATTACGTAGGAAAAAGACTGATGTACTGCCGGCCGAAACCAATGACTTCGGCTCATACCGGAAATGAGGCAAAATCATGTAAACAATAGCGCTTAGCCTTCATTGTGATTGTGTTGATGTACTTGATTGTGGGTAAGTTTTCAGTATTTTGTGAAATTATTGTATTCCATCGCGACCATGGACTTCAAGATGAAATCTTGTTCAGGGGTACAAGATTATTTACGAGTAGAGATAAATCATTGGGCCCTTGTTGACTTCTTTGTGTGAAGTGCTGAGAGTCTAGGCATCGAGTTGGACCCAGATAGTATTTTGGAGTGTAAGACTGACATCCAAAAGATGAAATTGACAGTACTGGCCAGTGGCATTGTCACGAACTTCCTTTCTGGATGTTGAAAGGTGTTTGTCGTGATGTAATAAGTGGCGATCAGGCGGTGAATGCGGA
>JBCEWB010173267.1:0-10163 GCA_039654565.1 Peronia peronii
AGATAGATAGATAGATAGATAGACAGACAGATAGATAGATAGATAGATAGATAGATAGATAGATAGATAGATAGATAATAGATAGATAGAGAGAGAGATAGAGAGACAGAGAGAGTGAGAGAGAAAGAAAGATGAGTCAATTATTACAAAGAACTACATGTAGAAAAATACGAACCTGAACACAACTAGTCATGAGGAAGATAATGATTATTTCCTTTTACTAGTAATTTATCCATATACATATATTTCATCACATCTGCATTATTCACATTACACTGTAATTGTTTATGCATGTTATTACAGTAACTAGATCAACACTTTGTAACCTTTTTTTTTTTCTTTCCCAATGCCAGATGATTTACTGTACAAAGTTGAGAAACAACCAACTAATCAAACAAGCAAACACACACACTGAAAGGAACTAAGTGCCAGGTCATTATTCATATCTTTGGATTGCTGAAGATTCTATTTCTCACTACAATGTAGGCTACGATAAAAAAAAAAGAGCGCGAGAGCGAGAGAGAGCGAGAGAGAGAGAGAGAGAGAGAGAGAGAGAGAAAACAGGTATCACCTAATTTTAGATCTAATGATTAACCCGTCCTGATTACAGAAACAGAATCATATTAATTCAAACCAGTGAGACTATTAAGTATTAGTATTACGAAGTGTTCTCTTTCGAAGTGCTTGTGATGTAATACATTTATGTTCTATATAGGCAGATGAAAATTAGTCAATATCTAAGGCAGCACTTGCTAGCAAAAGGTTTGATTGTCAACACTAGATGTAGGAAATAAATTTTGATTGCAGAATTAAAGAATACACTGTACATGTATATGTAATATATTTTCAAAACTGTTGGATACTTCAAACATTGCCGTATGAAGTTATAGGTCACTTATTGTTTTTTATAGGGGTGACATAAGTCACTGTGCATTGCCTGTAGTATGAGACTATGTTCCAATCAATATCCGCTTCTACATCATTTTCTTGTAGAAATCTGTGGTTGTTTCTCAGAACAGAAGCAGCCCTATTTAAAAAATTTAATATATTTTTTTTTATCTTGTGCCAGTTGTCAATTGCATCAGTGAATGTTCCAGCCCAAGTTCTCATTTGAAAATCACCGTTCTCATACACACATCAATTTACTAGTATATGTTGCAGTCGGATGCTTTGGCAGTCATCTTGCAGGGCTTAATGGCGATATAAACTGAACATGTCATTAAGTAAAGATAAAAGAAACAGTAATATTATGAAATAACCATGCTCTCTCGAGAGTTCACATCAATTTCTGAAATAGTGTTTGTTTATGGTGAATTGTCAAAACTCTGTTCGGACACCGACAACATGGCCTCGTTCGATCCTAACAGCAATGACAGTATAAATGTTTGAAACACAGTCATATATGGACATGTAGTTGTAAAATCGCTGGCACTGAGTCAGGCAGGTAACAATCGACCAACCCACCAGCAAGCCCACGGCAATAGAAACAAAGAAAACCAAGGGGTTAAATGCAATGCGATCACAATGAGGGCTCCACCTAGCAAGAACTTTACCGAACGCTATGATGGGCAAACTTGTACAACGTTGGGTTTCTAGGCATTCGGAAATCATGCCTTCAGGTCCCACATAAAACAAATTATTTTCATTCTGATTTGAGGTTACCCCACCCATAAAACACAACCAATACAATATCAAGAGACTGCGGGCATAAATGTACTGCCTGTTATAAATACATGTATTCCATATACATGTATTTACTATAATGTCCCTAAAATCTGTCACGTGCGAGCAATATCTGATATTACGGGAACTTCGAGCACTTCAGCTGCTGGTATACACTGTAGAGCGGCTGCTATACAATTAACAACTCTTGTCAAACCTTTTGGAAAACCGAAAATAAACTTTTTGTTACAAACCAGTGAGCTCTCAAATGTATGAAACCATTTTAAAAATATCGAACCAATTAAAAGAGCAAAATAAGAAAGAATCCTAATATGTAGAGAGCTCCGTTATTCCTTAATGTGATGACAATATAGCCTAGGCGTCCCTACTATGAGCAGACCAGATAAATTCATCTGAAGACTGGCTATGAAATGTCGGTGAGCATAACCCAGATCGGATGACCCTTGCTGAACTTTGCCGGCAAGGTGCTCAGATTTGGCGCATTTTCTTAATTTGACTACTTTCGTAAATGTTTAAAATTTTTTTGGTATGATATTTGAATTTGATGAATGTTTTGATGCTATGTGATTGATTTTGGTTTGTTTATTACCGTCTCATTTTTTGCCATGATTTACATATATATATAAATATGAATAAAATTTTAAAAAGTCGAAATTTGGCCTGTTGTTATTGGTTTTGGCACGATGACGTTTCATATCTGGTCGAACAGTCAATTTTCCAGGAGTCGGGAGTTCCGCCTGATTATAAGGACGCCTCGACTACAGTTCATACTTGGCCCTATTGTCAGATAAGATACATGCATGCACGTGTATACTGTTATAATTCTATTTCCCATTCTTTCGATACTTATGCTTACGGCGTCACCTGCCTAATAACAATAAATTTCATGTGATTGTAACTGAATTCTTCCACGTTCAATGCATAGAGATTATATTATTCACTGAAAAGATCCTCTCGAGCTATATTTGTAAACCTGGTGAAATGACAAGGTTTTCATAAGAAAAATGTGTCCACTCATAATCAACTTCTCCACTTCTACTACTAGTACCGCCCGAAGGTCACAGCTGGTCAAACGGCTGATATCCAACAAAGGCTACAAGTGTTACGACTACGATACCGAGCATCCTTCTCTCTTCTCAATACAATACCTACATTTCAACAGTTCTAGCTCTGTCTAGCACACCTGTCACCAAGCATTAAAACCTCTTCATTTCATCTCAAGCGGCCGGTCCAATAAATGTTTGGAATGAGCCATAAATTACTTTGGTCCCTAACATTTAATTATTGTCCCTGTGTCCATGTATTGCATTGCTGATTTGGTTTCAATTTCTGCTTCAGTAGCAAATTCATGTGAGATACTTGTGTCTGACGGGAGCTCCTCACAAAATACGGTTTGAACTACATATATGAATTGCATAGGGGTTGACCGAATGATTGAAGAAAACCAACCCAGAAACACGACTGTAGTCACATCATCGGTGGAGCTAGTTTTTTTTTTCTTAGGAGATCTAACTGAGAATCTCACAATTTGGATACATGTACTAAAAGATGACTTAAGCAAAACTGAGATACCGACTGCATGCCTCTGCACGGGTATTTTATATAAAAAAACAAACAAAAAAAAACTGCACATGAAGGATGGAGCGCCAGATCTGCCAATAATTCTATAAATGAGCTGAGAGTATTCATTAGTCTTCAGAACTACCATGTTCATTTCCACTTTAGCACTTTCTCGGCAGCAACAAAGAATTACAGCAGTTTATACAAAGTATCATTTTGTTTTTATATACGTATACCTGAACTTCTTTGCTTCAGGGGACAGCGAAAACAATTTTGCTGATCACTAGATAGTCACACTTTCTTTGAAAGAAAGACATCCAGCACTAAACGCAAACATCCACAAAAAAATCCAGCTTCTTGTCTTGTGATATCATGGAGTTACGGTTACGGTATATATACATGTACGTCTTTCAACCTCCTGTGGTTATCTCGATCATGGAGTGTTGGAAAAAGTGGAGCATTTCTACTTCTCTCAAACTGCTAATACTTGCATACACATGTACATGTATATATATATGTTCATCAGTTTGCTAGGTGTACAACATATGGGCAGATTTTTGACTGCATAAGCATCTGTTTAAATAAGATTCACCTCCTACAGCTCATGTTAAAAATTTATCACATGATGGAAACTAGTACATGTACATATACTACTAATAGTACATATTGTAATATACATGTAACTCAATAATCATAATCATGACAGTTCACATCTAATTATTAAGACAGTTCATCTTTGGCTGGGAGTTTGTGAGAGCAAACATTTCACACACACATGTATGAATTCCTGTAATCTGAAATTCAGACTCAACAATCTCAGCACATATATACACCTTAACATAAACCCCCCCCCCCAACTTCCAGTTGAACAAATAATTTACAAAAAATCATTCACACTTTTCTGTCTTCCTCACTTATGCCATATTTATGTATACTGAACGTTTGTAACCATTATTTTCACCATTATTAAGACCTTCAGAAACATCACTTACAAACATTACATTGCGATACTGTTTCTCTATATTGAAGGCAACATCAAGTACTGTGAGTCTGGAATACTCCTTTCTAATTTACAGTTATCAGAATATCTCCTTCTCCGCATCTGAGAGCAATAAAAAATGAAATCCAAAGATTCAGGATCCAATTCAGCCAGCTTCTGAAAAAACAACAACAAAAAAACAAGAAGACAAAAATAAAATTAAAATGAACATTTTTTTTTTTTCCCTTGGAAATCTCAACATAGTTCCCGAGACAATGAAAGAGATAATTTTGTAAAGATCATGTTCAAGGGAACAAATTTTATAACTTTTATTCAAAGAGAACCAACTTTTTCTTCGAACTAAAAGAAAAAAATACCTTACGGTGAGATAGAGATGAGAATGAAATGAAGTTATTCTAAAGCCAATGACTGAAATTACAATGAGCTATTAATATCTTTAAAAATTATGTGTCATTTTCTCCTCTATCACAATTGCTGTTTTACTGTACAGTGAAAACAAAGTACTTTTTAACTGAGGATTAGGACTACATACAGGTACAACTATTCTATTCCACTTTGCTCCCGAAAAGGAACTAATATGTTCACCAGTTCATACATTCAGATTCTGATGTGAAATGACACAGATTTATATAGCATATCATAGGGTACAAAATAAGTCCCTTCACATCAATTAGTGTGATTTATCTGTGTGAAAAATATAGATACTTTGTAAAGGTTACGTTCTATACGTCTTTTAACCTCCTGGTGGAGATTATCTCGAGATACTTTGTGGACTTTCATAATATCCTTGGCATACAATCATGCTCCACTCGCCAATCTATCACGATACTTAAAAGCAATGAACCTCCTAGACATTAAGACAGTATATTGTGTAATGTTAACTTCATTTCTCACATAATAGGTTAATTGTCATCTTGTCTTACAGTGCCTGCTGTTGGTTTCTGATTATACATCTGTAGACAGGATGTTTTAATTCTGGCTCTATGGAAATTCTTGTCTTCTGTACGACTCCTGCTGGAGATTTAATGTATAATTCAAGAAGTAGTGAGAAACCATCAGTTTTTAGCCTAAAGCCATGTTGATGAATAATATCACAAGAAGATATTTCTCCAGCAGGTCAGAACTTAATCCTCTAAATGCAAGAAATCTCTCTACCTATCAACTTTCTTCATGTTTACTAATAAAGGTCTTTCCTTGACTTGACCACCCTGAATATAAGGGGCCGTGGCATTCTGGGATTAGCTGACAGTCCATGAAATCACATTATATTGAATTAAAAACAAGTGAAAATTTTATTTTTACAGCTTTCACCTTTTGCTAATGTGGAAAAGTCTCCTGAAAGTTATTGAAACCTCACTGAAGTACAGATGATGCTGAAACACTCCTGCACTTCTTTCATTCTCTCCTTTCTACGGGTGAGCATTTGATTTTCAAATAGTCTGCTGCAAGTTTGTGGACTTGAATGGGCTGAGACAACTGTAAATGTGGATTCATTTCGCAGTGACATGGTCTACTGAGGGTTCTGTTGAAGCTCTGAGGACTTTTTTTCTGTGCAGGCTATACTGACTAAAGAACACAGTGGGACTTAAACACAGAAGCAAACCCAAGACATAACACAAAAGTAAACTTGACAACACAAAACAAGAAACATGGAGGAACAGAAACAATCTTTTGTTTGCATAACAGTATGGAGGCATTTTGCACAACTTTATTCCAATTGACAACATGGTTCCAAATTGCCAGCACCAGACGTACAAACACCCTGCTATGAAAAACATTGTAACTAAACATTCTTTCTTCTCATTCCTTTTTTTTCAAAAATTAGAAATATGATTCACAGACTTTCCTTTCATTCACACTGTCCAAGTGTGAATATGAGAGAGGCGAATGCAGTTATGATGTGTGTCACCTAAGCCATCTGTCTGTAGATTATAAATCAAACTGGATTTGAACTCGATAAATTTGACTAAGTTACATATGACTATCATTTACCGGTACAATCTTTCACAGGGGCACATTGGAGTTTATGATCTAGGAGTTTGTCTCGCTATATATTCGTCAGGTTTGTGCCGGAACAATGTGCAGACATGAGTCAGTTTCTTGTTTGTTGTTTTGTGTTTAGTTTTTTACAATTTGATTTACTGTCCTTCGAAAAAAGTTATGTAACCAACCTGGAAGTGCTTTGTCAAGGCCAGTTTTTTGGTCCGTGATGTCACTTAATGAAAACTCGAGTAACTGACAAAAAAAATCAAAGGCGACCGAGGTGCATAAAATTATTTCGTCAGAGTGAAAATGTTTTGTTTGCCTGTATAAAATGGTGACAACTTTGACAAACAATTTGTTTTAAAAAAGTAAATTAATTCTAATGCAAAAAACTATTCTATATGGAAAATACTGTTGGTAAAACCTCAGGCCATGACTATTCAAGCTAATCATTGTATTACATTTCTACCCGAGTGGATGCAGGGCTTACAATCACTGAAGTTGACAAAAACAACTGAATACAGAGGAAATTCTTTTTCTGGAGTAACAAGCTAAGACACGCATACAAAAATCTTGAAGAAATGTCCATCTCATGATGAAGTGAGGCTCAGTTTCTTAAAATGGCTGATTACTTATTCATAAAACAATCACAATTATGTAAAAATGTTCTTCCCCATATAAGTTTTAGATCACAGGTACTTAAGGAAAGCATTGAGCTAGGTCACAACTCACATAGCAGCTCAATGGATCAAATTAAAAACACACACAAACTACATGACAAAAATAAGCTATGATAAGTCTACAATAATTTATTGGCTCACACACCTCGTTTCTCAGTCAAATGGTTAGCAATAGATTACAATTTGATGTTACAAGTCTAGTAATATGGTCCTGGGATCTTCTACAGCAGATTTGATCTTCCTCAAAAATGTGACCGCCTCCCGTCCATCAATCAATCTATGATCATAGGTCAAGGCTACATACATCATAGGGCGAACCTGCACCTGGTAAACAATACAAAAAAAAACAACTCTGTTAAATCACGATAATTTTGAATAATAGTTGATGGAAAGTAAAAAACAGAATCTAATGTAATGATAATTAAGTAAAAATTGCCATATCCATATTTTTGCGCCCCTGATGTGACAAAAAGAGAAGTACAACCACTACACATAAGAATATCACAAATTTATTACCATAATACTCAGTATTTCAGCAACACAGAAACAAAATGTTCTGAGTGAACAAGTTTGTTCAATATACAGTATTTTGTTCAGACTGAGACAGATAAAATTACTTTCAAAGGATGAATGGCATTGAAACAACATCTGACAACTTACCTGGCCTTTGACAGCAACTGGCCTTTCAAATATGCCATGCATACCCAGAATTGCTGACTGTGGAGGGTTAATGATAGGGGTTCCAAACATGGAGCCAAAGACACCTCCGTTGCTGATGGTAAAAGTACCGCCATCCATGTCTTCAATTGCCAAAGTCCCTGCTCGTGCCTGTAACATGATCATTAGCAGTCATTATTTTCTGATAGATAGAAAAAAATTCTATCACTTAAATTTATTTTCACAAACACTTTTCTGAACAATTTGTAGAATTAAATAACTATGGTGATTTTGGATATAAAGGCAGGAAATGATTAATGGCAATAGCCAAATAGATGCAGACCACTTTTATGCTATTGGGATTACTTCCTTTTTTCACTGAGTATCTCTCAGATACCAATCTGCAATGATGTGCCACTTCCACGAACTTATCTTATGTTAACTGTTCTTGACAGGTATAAGTAATCTTCAAGCGTTCAATGGTAACAAAACACTTACTTTAACATTTGGGATTTTCTTCTGTAAATTCTCTTGTTATGATCCTTTCCTACTCATACTCATGCTGATAGAAGGACAGTAATAGGTATCTGGATTTATCTTATCACTGAAGATGTGAGATTGTACTTACCCTTTCACCTAAGTCGGCAATGACTTTCTCAATATCTGCATAGTTCATGATTTCCACATTTCTAATGACTGGTACTACAAGGCCCTGTAACAAAACAAAACAAAACAAAAAAATTAAAAAATGACCAAACTCTCACCCCTAGAGACATTAAATTTTTATTATTATTATTATTATTATTTTTTTTTTGCAGGAATAGATTCAACAAGTTACTTGTTTTCACTGTTTTTTGATAAATGGAGAGAGACTTGATCACCTAAATCACATATTTTGCCTATAAACACAATGAGTAATTGACAGTAATCAAATTTCCTGAGCAATGAGGTCAATGAACTTGATGCTGTGAAGCATATTTTTTTCTTGGAGCAAACACAGGAAACAAACCCAACTGCTCAGATTTTGAAAGCAAACAAACAAAATCTGTATGGATAATTCAACTTATGATCAAAAGACAAAAAAAAAAATATGACTGAACAAAAGGATTTATGTACTCACTTTTGGTGTAGCCACTGCCACACTGATGTCTATATAATCCCTGTACACAATCTCCATATCATCTATAACAGCATTGACTACAGGCTGATCAGTCAATGCAAAGGCTGTAGCTTTCACAAAGGCTGACATGAAGCCTAACTTCAGATTGTATTTTTTCAGGAAGGCATCTTTGTACAGTGCTCTCATCTCCATTACATTGCTGAAATTCATCAATTAAATCATTAATACTCAAGACTGCCAAATATCTTTACTGAAAACATCAGATTTCTATCATTTTGACATCATTTTAGCAATGTAAATGTTTAATGAAAATGGCTGGGCAGCAGCTGTATAGTTGTCACAATCATTTATGCCAGCACATCAATTCATAGCTGTGTGTGTTGCAGGATTCATGAATGTTTGACCAAAAAAAAAAACTATCATTAGTTACAAGGAATTGAAAACTGATCATTGACCCATAACACAGAATAGAATGCCCATACATATTGAAGTTCTATTTTTCTCATTGAAAAAAAATTTTAAAAATTGATACGACTTCGTCAGTTCATTCATTTATACATATATACAAAAATTTGTTTTCTATATCACAAATAAGTAAAATTTTATGCCTCTCAGTTAAACCAGTGCCCTTGCTAGTGAAATCTTTATTGCAGCATACTAAAAGCACAATACATCCCCGAGCTTGAAAAAAAAACTGAAGCACAAAATATGATCTTATAGAGCAAACACTGTCTCATGTTCCATTTCATGCAACCTTACAGAATGTATCTTGCTTTGTGGGTTGACATGTTCAGATGTATGTAAACTGACCAGATACTACTGATCAGAAATGTTGGTGGTGAGTACAAATGAGCCAACTTACCTCATGTCTATTTCATTAAATGTTGTGAGCATTGCAGTCGTGTTCTGAGCATCTTTCAGACGCTGAGCTATCCTCTGACGCATACGGTTCATTTTTACCTGCATAATAATAGATACTGTTAATCACTTTTATTTCTAATGTTCATATCAATCACATGACTTTTGACATAATATACTCTGTGGCAAATACTGAAATAACAGTCAGGGACGTCAAACTTCTGGCTTTCGTTGGAAATCTGATTTTCTAGTGGTTGCCAACTTTTCTACTTTTGGCCAATCAATCACCGACTTTTCCTGAGCCCACTAGCTGATTGTGGTTTTATAACAATTTTTAATGCGATACAAGTCAAGCATGATAACAATGAAAGCAAAAATACTATAGAATTTTCTGCAAGCTCTGGTTTGGATGAGTGCCTTCATTTGAAGATCGAGATCAAAGTTCATAGCCACTGGTTCTTCACATCTGACAACATACCCTCGAATGGAAGCATATGGGGTGTTGATTTCTTCAGTGCAACAGCACAAAGATAATGGTATTCTCTCCCCCCCCCCCCAAAAAAAAAACCCCAAAAAAGCAGGATATTCGTCGGATTAAGAAATATATACACATAATTATAAT
>JBCEWB010173278.1:0-10163 GCA_039654565.1 Peronia peronii
TCTACTTCCCCGCTGAGATAGGGTGTCTCAACGTTGATTACGACGTTCTCTGCCAGCAGCGCTGTGTTGTCTATTCTCCTCAACAGACAGCACTTTCCGGTCAGTTGATCGTCACCAACTAACTCACGACGCACCACAACGCCTTCATAGCCAGTATCCCTCAATACATTAACTGTCTTGTCTCCCACAAGACCCTTCAGTAACGGTAAAACGTAGCTCTTCCGCTATCTCCCGATCACCGCAGGCTCCACAGTTGGTCAAGACTGAGACTCTATTCCCATTTGCCAACCGTAACTCCCTGTTCTGGATCTCGGCCCTGACGTCCTCCGTGTTGCCCAACAACGCCACATCCTTCCTCGATGTGCCCGAGTTTCCTTCAGCCGCCATCATAACGGTTCCTGCTGCTTTCTTCGCCGTAGCCTCTGCTGCCCTCTCCTTTAATGGGCAATTCTTAGTTATATGCCCTGGTCTCCTGCACCTGAAACACATCAGTTGGCTTTGATTCCCTGCCTTACATTCAATAGCCCGACATCCTGGTTTCTTGCACTTGAAACACATGTTGGGTTCCTCTTTATCTCCTGCGCGGTCTAACTTAACACGACTGGTGGTTAGTGTTGGGTTTCGAGGCCCGTCACTCAGTCGCCGATTTCTCGATTTCTGGCCATCAAGAACTTGTCAGCTGCCTCAGCCAACTCCTCCGCCGTCTTTAAACTCCCCTCTCTCAAATGTGTGGCAAGGTTTTCAGGGCTGGCATCCATAAATTGTTCCCGCACAAACAAGTCACGCACGCCTTCGTAATTCTTTTCCGTCCTTGCCAGCTCCATCCACCTCTCAAGGTATGTCCTGATCCTAACCACGAACATTGATGGACTTTCTTCTTCCTCAAGCTTGCAGCTTCTGAACCAGACTCTGTAGCCATCTTCCGTCAAGTTGTATCGTGTGAGAAGTACCTCCTTTATTTTTTCACAGCCTCCTCTTGTGACAGCCTACAATAAGCCTCCAACGCACGACCCGTCAACAAGGCACTCAGCATAGTGGTCCAGTCCTCCTTCTTCCATTTACTTGACACGGCGAACCTCTCGAATCGAAGCAATCAACTGTCCATCTCGTCTTTCCCATCCACGAAAGTCGGTAGCCTAGGCCTCTTGGACTTGGCTTGACGCTGGTAGAATGGTGGGTACTTCTGTCCGCCTGTCCTTTCTCCTTTTCAGCAATCCGGGCATGAATGCGCATCTTCTCGAGCTCATACTGTCTTTCAGCCTCTTCTCTTGCTAGCTGTCTTTCAGCCTCTTCTCTTGCTAGCTGTCTTTCGGTCTCTTCTCCTGCTAGCTGTGCTTGTTTTTCATATATGTGTTTCGTCTCTTCCTTGATGTAGTTTTTCCTTTCCTCGCCTCATAACTCCATAGCGTCGGCCAGCTGGGCTATTTCTTGGAAAGACGACATGATGTACGAACTTTCGTTGGTTTAATAATGCTCACTTACTTGCGTTGGTCTTTTCCGATTCTTGTAAATACCTGATTCCGGACGAGCCCCCAAGATGTCACGAACTCTTGAATGTGTATGGGGTGTTAGTTGTGACGTTGTAAGTGGTAATCAGGGGGTGAATGCGGACGAGACGCACACAAGAACGGAGAAATAAGAACAGGAATCCTCGTCGTCGAAATGATGCAGAATTCATTGCAGGTGCTTGGTAACAATACAAATTTCAGGGCAGCTGTCAAACTCCGATGCATACGGCATTCACTACTTTACACTCTCTCTCCCTTCCTCTCCGGCCGAGCCTTTATATAGACACCAGCTCGTCTCGAACACTCTCGAACCTACCAGCCCTCACTACCACTATCGCCACACATAAAACCGTGGCGTAGTGCGCATACGTGATGTATTTCACACACACACAATGTCTGACTAAAAACCATCCCGTACAAAATGCTTTCAGAGCATCTCAGACACGTTCGGTGACCCAGTATTTCCATGGGCCACCATACGTACACTCACAGCACACACTTGCATGGGCCCAGTATATACAATTACGATCCGCTAAACATCGCTCACAACACACACTCGCGTGTGCCCAACATGTATAATATAATCATGATTCGTTACAATGGTGATTTCAACAGTTTCAAGAGGGTGGGTTTTTGTGTAAAGAAAAAAGTTCAGGACGACCACGAGTTTCGGAGGAACAAGTGGCCAAAATCCGTTCTGCCGTTCGACAGAGGCTCCGAAAGTCCACAAATCGAGCTAGCCGTGAGCTTGTGATCTCTCATCCATTATCTGGCGTGTGCTAATAAGTGGTCTACATTTGAAACCATACAGACTATGCCTTGTTCAGGCACTTAGTATTGACGACAAGAGAAAGCGGTTGGAATTTTGTTATTCGATACTGGAGATGATGGAAGTGTAAACAAAAACTGGGTAAACAAGAGTCTGAACGTTGCCGGAAAAATGACTACAGTGTCCCTGAGGCAGCTATTCAAAACTGGTCACTGACTCATTTCATGACGATGCTTGAGAACTGAGGCAATGAGTCATCGAATCGGCTTTCTTTTTTAATGACCCTGTATATTGAAACAATTTTTTAAAAAGTGTGAAAGTCACATGGGAGTAGGGTAAAGACAATGTAAAAGCGTGTATACACTTGAGCTTTTAGATTATTAATATGATAAATCCCATTGACAACATCCACATACATTCAAGAGCGCAACAAAAACCTCCAAAAACAGCAGAATAAATCTATGTACAAAAATATACTTACCCCATATGAACAGAAATTCTATAAACATTCTCATTCATATAGAGCCTACTTGAAAAGCACGGTTTCTTAGTAGTACTTAACATTTGAGAAACATTGGATCTAGATTTATTTTCGTTTATATAGATAATAACATCAACAAAAACAAAACAAAACAAACAGAAAAACAAAACAAAACAAAAACAAAAACCACATACACACAGACATTTCCTAACAGCGAACTGAGAAATAACTTCACGAACATTCTCAGATAATTAAAGAAAGGCAACACAAAGTAGATTTGCCATCCATCATTGCTGTGAGGACAAGAACAAAAAGCAGAGGCAAACAATTCCAAAAGCAGCAAAAGGACTTTTCTCAATTAGTTCTCCAAGGTCAGAAGGACTTGAAAGTTACTTTACCAAACTTTACCTCCGATTTCTCGAAATGGTTCAACCTACCTTGTAGTCTGCCTTATCCTCATCAGACAACGTTCCTCGACTTCTTTACCTCGCCGATTTGGCACATCGGGACGTAACAATTCACAATGTTTTCGCAAACCTGAAATGTATCGAAGAGAGGACAATAATCTAGAGTGATATGGTATGTGCATACATAATAAGAGATGTGGATTATTACACGTATTTGTCACTCTCATCGGCAATATGAACGTATGGCAGCACGGCGAAGATTGCAAGGAGTGATAGAAAAGATTAGGAGAATGAGGGGGGAAAACATATCCTCTTCAAAATCGTAAATTGAGTGAAAGAACTGCCTTGCCTTGCCTTTGCCTTTGTCTCACGAATGTCGTTGAAGCGCCTTTTTGATAATCTATGCACCAATGCTCTCCAGTTGGAAATGGCTGTTCTTGGTGTCCACAGAGTTTCCCCAACCATTTTGCTAAGTTGTCCGTCCGGCGTCAACTTCCTGTTTTTCGTCTTTCTCCACAACTCCGTAGAATATGGTCTTTGCAAAGCCTCTAGATCTTGTAATGTGGCTCTACCATACTGGATTAATTTTGCTCTGAAATCCAGAATTAGTGTTACACCCTTCTGAGATACTAGAAGAGAACTCGCGGCCTTCGTGGGAGATTTTAAAAATGATAGATCAAACAGATACGATCCTGGGACTTAAAGTGTATGGCAAGCGTGTACACCTCGATGTTGGTATTTTGGATGGTTGCTCAAACTGATTGTTACTCAAAGAAAACGTGTTTGTTGTTTTGAACGCGTCATTCTATCGAACGTCCAATTCGGATCAAACAATCTCGCGAGCGAGTTTACTCTTCCATTATGATCGCCTTTTTAGAATAACGTCAAACATAGTAAGCTTTTTTCGTTTTATGTAAATAGAAACACAGATCTTTATGCAACAATGTTGTGTGCCAAATTTCATATGGATACATTCAGTAGTTTTCGAGTCCATAAGCCTTTTATGGGTCTCGTTGCAGATTTGTAGTCTAGATGACGCTTTCGGTAAATGTCGTCATCATTATCGCGTGTATATGATGCAAACCAGGAAGATCTCGCTCTGCGGGGTGTGTCCTTGTATTCTTTGCCAGTGACGCTATGTCTATAACTTTTTTTGTATACTCATCTGTGGTATGAACATGTAAAATTGTGAATAAAAGGGCAAAAATCATATCCACACAAGAGTGTTAATGAGCTCACTCCTTTATTTTTCTTAATTCAGATTTTATCCCACCATCTTCTTTTTTTCCTTTTTTCCCTTCTCTCAAATTCCCCCAGACACATACAAAAATACATATGCAGACACATGTACATGCACGCATACGTCTATACAGGAAATACACTCAAGTATTGCGTTGCCTCTACCATTGGCCTCCCAGGATAGCCATGAATCTCAAATTTTAGAACTGCTAGCTCTGCGCCATTTTTCGACTTCCGAGCAAGGAGTCGAAAAATCCCGTTGATTTCACTGCCGGTCCTCAGCCTGAATAGTGCTGCGAACTATGCGAAGGAGAAAAGAAACTAAACCAGCAAGTAAACACCAATGCCCAGGACTGAATACCTTTATCACTAGTATCCTCTGTCTGGCCTTCACTCTTTTTTTAACCCACCCTTCCTGATCTTCTTCTTGCACTTTTTATGTAATCCTTTGTCCCTTTCTTCACGCTATCCCTCTTTATCCATGTATGAAATTGTGCCACGACGATTGTGTAATAGAAAATGGGATTTGATCATTCAAATCACCATTCTCTGTCTGTCTGTCTGTTTGTCTGTCTGTCTGTCTGTCTGTCTGTCTCTCTCTCTCTCTCTCTCGCTGCGTCTGTTTTCCACTAGCTTTTCATATCTTCTTACTTCCACTCTCTAGCTCTCTATCCCACTATCCACATTTGCGCACACTCTCATTAGCCGTCACTTTCTTGTTGTATTTCATCCCACATCATCAGTAATTGTGTGCTTATATCTGTATGAGTTTGTTCATGTACATCACACAATACACAGAAGAAGAAAGAGAGAGAGAGAGACGCTGCTGCTGCTGGTATCGTTTCTACTTTCAGTTTAATGGCATTCTCATTTATATGAATAAAGATTATATTCGATGAGGACAAATTGAGAGAAAGGGACGCAGATGCAGGCTTAAGGAAAAAACAAAGGAATAAACAATGTGAAAAAATGGAATGGCATTTTTGTAAAGATACAAGCTGGAGTAGACAAACGAGAATACAAAAAGCAAACCGGTTCGAGATGTTTTCCGTCGGTGTCTGCACGACTCGATCCAGAGTTTGAAGAACAAAAGTAGATCAACGCCACGCATAATATAACATACTAAGTATTTGTGCAGACACCGTCAAAGAACGTCGATAATCAGTACAACCAAACATCACGCCCACACAGATACACATTCAGAAAGAAACAAACACAAAAATTGGCTGTCGCGTTCAAAGTTCAACCATTCCTTTATTCTGTTAATATTTTATACATCAGAATGAAAATGCAGTGACATGTCGGATAGAAATGCTAACCTAATTTTTCTAAGGCATCAAGGCAACTTATTTCATCAATAATTAATAGCCATTTCTCACAGGAAGCCCATTATAGCAACTAACATTAAAAGGTAGTCTTCACACGACGCTGTTCTGAGAGCTGCCATTTTTGCCCGGAAATGCACTCTGTCAATCGTCGTCATCAATTACTTTTGCCTTTCTCTTCCTCTCCCTCTCTCTCTCCCTCTCCTTCATTCTCCCCCCCCCCCACCCCTTTTCCTCTTTCTTTGAGGCTTATTAAAATTGAAAATTTCTGAGATAAGATAATTTTTCATATTTTCCATCCGTCATCTCAACCACGAAGACGAGATCAGGAAGTCCTCAAACGCTTACGGCTGGGTCATTCTTGTCTCATTCATTCCTTCCTGCTCAAGAAATAAAGACCACCGCTCCACCTTCTCTCACTCCCTTTCTCTCTCTCTTCTCATTCACTCTCTCTCTCTCTCACTCTCTCTCTCTCTCGGGTGGCCTGCGACGGTCAATGAGCACATAATAATATACTTTTAGATTGAGCCGACTTTAGAGACCTTGAGAGGCCCTATCTCAAGTCGCTCTCTGAAGGATCTTTGCTAAAAGACGAGGCCGCAAACCGTCCTGAACTTCTTATTCGAGACAGGCCTCTATTCCAAAATTTAAAATCATCAACATTAATACGTATTAGGAAAATTGTGAAAATCTGGTAAGTCACACGGCAAGTCATCTGCTTGTACATATCTTTATTGACAGATTACCCTCTACATTCATAGATCACACACACTACATTATACATATTTTGATATACTTTTCTAACTTGTGAACGCATTCTGTCATGCTGGGCGCAGATCGATGTCAGTGATGTCTGAGTAGCGCGCCGCTTTGTTCCCTGTGTATCCATGTTTTATTTCGTCGCACAGATTTTTCCTTTATTTGCCATTTCAGTCCTAGGACGGAGGTAATTAAAAGGCGACTGACGTTTAGGTTAGAATTTTTGCTCAAATTCTGGCTCCCTGGATTTCTTGCTTCATGGGGTCTCCTTAGTTATAATATTTGCACTGCATCGTTCAAACCTTCTTAAAACTATGGTGTTACTAGGTGATTTGACAGTACGGACAATAATTCCGTTCTGATCGCAGATCACAAGGGGCCATTGAAAATCACCTTTGTCAAATTCAGCATGAGTATAATGTTGGACTATAAAATGTCGGCTCGGTGGGAATGGTAATAGATTTGTTCCGACCAAGCGTAAGGGTGGAAATACCCGCATCTATTTTTAGCAGGGGGTACAAGCATTCAAAACTATTCACAAATTTGCCTCACTTTTCGGTTTGACCCTGTTACCGTGTGTAGGAAATGTATGACTAAAACTCTTCCCTGTGAGCCTAGTGAATCTAGATGACCTCCAAATAATAGTAGTAGTGAGTAGTGTTAATGACTGAATGACGTAGGAAAACGTATGATATACTTTCGGTGTGAAACGTATTCCGAAATTCTGTGTTCTACTATTGTTGTGGGATTTCGCGGTGGAGCGTAATGCACATAAGTGAATGTTCTATTTTTAGTAGGAGGTACAAACATTCCGCCAGCGATTTCCAGCTTTGTGCTTAGTCGAATATGAACTATTCAAATTAATTGGAGGGAATGAGCCTTTCATGACCCCCGGCGGGGGCCAAGGGTATATAAGTAAGTTCTTTGCTCCCACCTGCCGGCGGTGAAAGCCTGCCATCGGTCTCTCATGGAACGCCATCCTCGACGCTCCAGGGATGACATCTCTTCTCTCTCTTCTTGCTCCTATCTTCTGTCTCCCTCACTTTCCTCTCTTCCCCTAGACGTGTACATGTATCTTACTGTGTTTGCCACAATATAGCCGCGATCGTGCTGATGTGCCATTAAATCCCAATATAAACAAACAAACAAACAGCCTTTCATACGACATGAGTTATTATGATAGGAGAGTTAAATCTACTTTTCCATCCATTTCATTTTTCTTTTACCTTTCGTTTCTCTCCCTACCAGTTTTCTCCCCAGGACCTATTCAGTCATCTACACGTCTGGTCAAGTGATCGTATACAGTTACCCCAATCCCAAAACATTTGGAGCTGGATCAAATCCTTCATCATCCACATCCACACGAAACAACAAAAATTTTGAATAATTCCTCTACTTACCTCAGAACAAATTGTGATCATGTTGCAATACCTTCGCCCAGAAATCTTAGTTATTTAAATATTACAGCAAGGTCAAATAATTTTTTTTTAGCCACAACCTCTGGGCGTAGATAATTTAAATTGCCTTCGTTGGTTTCTTTGTTTCGTTCTTACTTGTTCCCTTTTCTTCTCATAGAAGAGGGCATTTTGTTTTCAGAGAGACATGAAGTGGGTAAAACGCCTTTCTTGTTGAAACTGAGGAAAAAGAAAGAAAGAAAAAAGAAAGAAAGAAAGAAAGATAGAAAGAAAGAAAGAAAGAAAGAACTGTGGCAATCGAAAGCAGGATTGTGATGTCATACCGGACCATGGAATGATATAACAGATGAAAGTGTTGTGATTTGGTCATCAGTTTAGATTTAAAAACAAAAAGAAATTGTTGATTCACAAATTGTGATTACACATTGATTTTAGCGGTACATTATCTTATTTATTGTTATTATTATTATTATTATCATTATTATTATTATTTTAGAAAGGTAAAGGTCGTCGTGGACGAGAATGGTAACTTTTATGTTCAAGAAAACCCATGACAGCTCACAACTTCACAACCGCAAACACTACCATCTAACCATGGCACCCAGCTGCTCTCAGAATAGCTTAAATCAAGTTAACAGCACATTTGCTGACTGCATATAGTGTCGTTTTTTATTTCCTTATTGTTTGCTGTTGCTGTTCATGCTCTTCTATCTTTTGTCTTGTTATTGTTGTTGTGCATAGGAAAGACTTGAGAGACGAAAGTGAAAATTCGACATGTTGTTAAATAATCATGCTGATGCGTTCGTAGCTATTAACGCCTAGAATCAATTCAACGTCAGCTAAAAACATACTTATCCAACAAGCACCAGTCTGAATAGGGTCTCCAGCAATTCCCTCGAGATGTTTGTTATTCATGTCTAAAGTATGGATTTGGGTTGCATTGCATTTTACTATGTATGAAAGTACATCTCTGATTATGTCCATATGCCATGTTATGATTGTGTATACATGCCGTTTGCTAATGTTTGTACTGACGCTTATCCTGTGTATAGGGCCGTATAACGTGTCGGTTCTGTAAAACGCTTCGAGCTCATTTGAGATAAGGTGAGCCATTTGAATGCCCTTTGTTATTATCATTATTATACACTACGGAGCTTCATGAGAGAAAAACAGTAGCTGTGATATTGTTTCCATACCATATCAAACTACTGAGGAATATTCTTCATTTACAACTGATACAAAGATACGCGTGGAAAAGAGAACAATGCGTCATGTCTGCCTATGCATTCCCAGCTCTCTCCCTAACCTTACGAGTAAAGCAAGGAGCGCAGTTTTGGGAACCAATCGTATATAAATGATCGCAGTGGGAAGTCCGTAGAGGAAAGACAGTTCATGACTCTCAGCCTGACCTTCAGGCAGCTCCCCCTGCAGCCGGCAAGATAGGCATTATAGGATTTAAGCCATTTGTCGCTCCTGCAACCATCAAACTCAGTTGAGATAAGAGCAGCGGCTCATGCTGTCAGCAGTGCCAGTAATTCAGTAATTGACACATGTTCTTTGTGGCATTGCACTGGCAGTCACAGAGATGCCCTGTCTGCATACGATGGTTCCCTGTTGTGCGCCATGAGAGAGTAATTATTCACAAAGGAAATCATAATTCTGAAATGTCCTTTCCTTGCAAACTTGCTGACATACACTTCGATTCGACTCTACCTATTATGTGTACCACACACAGTTCAATATGCATTCTAATTGTTATTAAAGCGTTAGAGTAATACAGTTATGCTGAGTATAAAAGTATATACGAACAAAAGTTGAATAATTATTAACACTACTCACTACTATTTGGAGAGTATCTAGGTTCAATTGGTTATGAGTCTATCATTCAAAGAGAAGAGTTTTCATCATAAAGTTCCACTGTGACAGGGTCAAGCCAAACTTTTTGAATCGACGGAATTTCCCCAAATATTAGCGAACTTTATTTTGTGAAATACGAATTTGCCGAGAGATGGTATAGTTGTACATAGTTCAGAATGCTCACATTGTATGACATGTGCATTTTGTCAAGCATGTAATGCCTTTGTATAGGTCTCCCTTTACCATTTCTTATTTTTCTCCTTCTCCTCCTAGCCCTCTTCCTGCTCTCTCTCTCTCTCTCTCTCTCTCGGTCTCCTGCGTTTATCAAGTTATCTATCTATCTATCTATCTATCTATCTATCTATCTATCTATCTATCTATCTATCTATCTATCTATCTATCT
>JBCEWB010173289.1:0-10163 GCA_039654565.1 Peronia peronii
TCTATCTATCTATCTATCTATCTGTCTGTCTGTCTGTCTGTCTGTCTATCTATCTATCTATCTATCTATCTATCTACTTGTCTGTCTGTCTATCTGTCTATCTATCTACCTACCTATCTGTAGGTCTGTCTACTTATTTTTCTTTCTTTCTTTAAAAAAAAATCCATTCCTTGTTTTCTTAACATTCGTTCATAAAACAACACGATAAAGATTAGCTGCGGTGACACTATTATGTCCAACCTCCTCCATTTTGTTTGTTTATGACAGATCAAACTATTACTATCCCCAGTGTACCTCCAAGCATTCACCACGAGGTCATGGGTCAAATAGATCAATGGTTTGGTGACTGGGAGGAGGGCCAGACACAGTCATAATGGGCAATAACCATGTCGGGGAGCTGGCCAGGCACTGAAAGAACTGATACTTTAGGGCGTGAAGCCCAGGGGTTTGCACCTCCGCCCGGTGTCAACTTCAAACGACAACAAATCAAATCAGGGATGAATGAGCGGGGCGCCATCATAGAAACCACACATTGACTGCGTCAACTCATCAAAAGTTTGACCCTATAAAAGACAAAATATTACGACCACCAACGGTGCTAGGCGTTGGTATTCTATAGAAGATTAGGCTCAGCCCGATATTTTACTACTTTGTACCGCTTTGAGGAAATTTCGGGTAAATGACACGCCAGGTAGTGGAAACAGATGTGACCCACTTACTTGTATTTTAAACAAGGCAGCAATGGCTCTAATCACCTTCGAGTTCAACAATTCGCAAATCTGGATACAAATAATTCTAAAACAATGCACCCGAGCCTATAGACAGATTCACACAAATAACAATTCAAAAGATGAGATACCTATGATATTTTCCCTATCAAAGGCAAAAATATTTTTATCGGAAATGAAAAGAGGGGGGAGGGGGGGGGGTCTAAAACAGGATAAAGACATGACTATGTTAGTTATTGTGACATTGACATTTGCTTGTGTGTTTTTCTCTTAGTTTCCTGCCATTAATGCAGTTGGGAAAGGGTAACTTGCATATCAAGAGCTGTCGCATACCTCTTACAAATGTCTAGCGCCTGGTCAGGATGAATTGCAAGGTGATTTTTCACTAAACTAGAGCATTTACTATCAATTAAGACCTTAATTCATACTGCTTCATGTGATGAAAAAAAGGTTTGACTGCAGTCAGAGATATTTGAAAATTGTTGAGACAAGGGGTGATCCCTTAGCCCTGGCTAAAATCTGAGAACAATCAACAAAAATGAACAGTACAGCATATAAAATTATATCTTCACCTCCCAGCATCCTGGTATGCATATTATCGGCTAGGTCCTGAAAGGGGTATCCTTAGTTAGAGATGAATACTCTTTTAATTTTTGCAATATAAAACTATCGGTATCAAATCGTCTTCGTGACATTTAAACCTCGATTTCTCCTTTCGATCCCAGCGACATACGACCCATTTTGACTAGCCTAGAGAAGAATGTCGAAATGCTATCACCAAGTTCACCTTAGATACAGATCTTACCATAATGTTCGGGTCTCGGCATTGAAACATCAAAATGCACATACCCACTGAAATGTAATAAAGACGAATAACAGAATAACACAACGCAAAAACCACATCCAGATAATCGAGATGTCTCGTGTCCAAAATCTTGTCCTGATAAACCGGATCTTGCTGACATTAGGGACCAACCATATTTTCTTTGAAAGGATAGCTTCAAAGAGTTGAAGAATGCTTTAATTAAAACTGCCGCCTGGGAGCCTGTGATTAAGGCTAATATTACCATTCAGTTGTTTCTGCCTGGTGACTGCTGCGCCATAATGAGGCCTAATGACCCGGATGGCCACATTTTCTGGGCTGTGATCAGCACTGGACACAAGGGTGAGCCGTTTCCTGTACACTCTGAGGTCGGAGAAACAATTGGGGGCTCTGTGGAAACAAATGAAGAGAATATTAATGGAGAAAGAAGTAAGACATTGGGGATGGAAAGAATGTAAGACAGAGAGAGAGAGAGAGAGACAGAGAGAAAAGAGCAGAGAGTAAGAAAGGTTGGACGAAAGACGCATAAAAGGAGAGGAAAGAGAGGAGGGGGGGGCGTAAGAGACGGATAGAGAAGGGTGACAGGAAGTAAGAAAGAGAGAGAGAGAGAAGAAATACAGGTAGAGGAAGTAGAGAGAGATGGAGAGAAGACAATAGACGCAATGGGCACCCACAAAGGTATAACAAATGGAGCAAAAAGATGGAAAAAGTAAAAAGAGAGTGAGAAGATGTGTATGAAAAAAAAAAAAGAAACCTAGTTAGAGACAGACAGGTGGTTCATAAATCAGATAGACAGACAGATAGAAAGACACACAGACAGACAAAATAGTATGATGGAAATTGAGTTGTGGAAACAGAGAAAAGAGATAGAGAGAGAGTGAGAATTATTGAGGGGGACGAACCAATTTAGCTTTTACATAACATTGTATGGTGGTGAGAAGAAGCTTCGTTCCCAAAATGTATTTTTTCAGCTACAATCAGTCTGGATCTTTCTGCCTCCATTTTTTCCTCATCCTCCTCATTTACCGTTCTTTCCATCCAAAGAGTTAATTTTCTTATACACAACATATATCTCTCCTACGTCTTATCTCGAACTCGCTAAACCTCAACCGTCACCCTCTCCACCCCCATCCCCCTCCGCACTCTCGATACTACCTTAGACATATTTATACCTATGTCCTCCGCCACCTCTGCTCTTGCTTTCCTTCTGTCTTTCTTTCTTTCTTTCTCTTTCTATCTCGTTTTTCTCAATCACTTTATGTGTGTCAATCGTAAGAGCGCTGCACGGTCGTGTTCTGTTTTGTTTCTTTTTACTGTCAGAAACTTTTGCCAAGCACGTTGCTCCTGAGATTCTGTGCTTTTGTGGGATAGAAGTCGGTGTGGCTAGATCTGAGAACTAGTAAGTAATAAACTGCGGAAAAACTGATAAAAGCGTGAGTAAAGACAGTTTTCTCCAGCATTTGTGGTATGCAATGCAGTGCAGGTAGTTTGGACGCTACGTTATTTACTGTGATCAATTTTATGATCAAATCATTCCTCGATTTTCTAGACAATTACTAGATCGTATTTTTTTTTTCTTTTTAAAGAATAACATTTGCAGATGCTATTTCGTGCTTTGGTAAACAAGCAAAACGATAACCTAAATTTTACGACTCTTTACGTCAAATTTCAAGATGGTAACTTGTGTTTATGTTATGTTATGTTTTGTTCTGTTCTGTTCTGTTTTGGTTTGGTTTGGTTTGGTTTTAGTTCAGCTGTTTGTTTCTGGATGTGTGTGTGTGTGTGTGTTTTTTGTTTGTCTGTTTTTGGTTGACACATGGATATTGTACATCAGACTGCAGTTGCCACCGTGAAAGGTTAATGATTTCTTTTTTCTTTCTTTTTACATACTTTTCATCTAAAAAAAAAATACTGACAGCAGTATATTTAGGGGAAAAAAAGAAGAAGAAGAAGAAGAAGAAAGGGAAATAAAGAAAACAAACAAACAAAAAAAAAAAGCACAAACTCTTTGTACATTTTTTTTAGAGCCTAACATGCACAGTTCTGGTAACTATTGTCTTAGCAAACAAGAGTATAGAGGGAGTCTCTCAACCTCTTCTCCCTCATTCTAGCTTTCTCTCTCCATCCCTCTCCTTCTTCGCCCATTCAATTCCACCTGCTCTTCCCTTTGGCCCTTGCCCGTTAGCCTGCAGATAGAGTCATCCACCTCATCCCTAAATGCCCCTCCTCTCCCCACTCCCCTCTCCCCTCGTTCATTCCCCTTCCTCCCTCCCCCTGCGGACATTGAAAGAGACTCGCCCACATTTTATGAGGCGTCAAAATGCAATGAAAGCCAACTAATGAGCTGGTCATTGTTGACACATGGAGGGCTGGAAGACATGCCTCCTCTCTCCTTCCCTTTTATTCCTCTGTCTCTCTCCCTCTCTTCCTCTTTTCTCTCCTCCACTCACAACTCCTTGAAGGCAGAGATGAGTAGTGGTCAGGATGAGCGGCAACCATTGATGTCAAGTGGCATGGACGGAGAGAGAGCGAAAGAGAGGAAAACCAAGTCTTTAACCTTCTCTGACTGCTGAGATCGTTTTAGTTGAACTGTCCAGTTATAAACTATAAAAACGCAATATTCTGTCAGGCATGTTAAGACTTTGTTTCTGGATATGCCATTTCACACAAGTAACGTTACCAAGTATTAACCCGTTTCCTGCCAGATAGTTAACATTTGGATTTATAAATCATAAATGTTTCATTTGATATGACTTTTCTCTATAGCGATACAAAATGGCAGTCGAAATATGCCTTTAGTGCCTTTTAGCGTTCAAGGAAAGTCATTAATTCTGACACAAAAAAGAATCAGCGACTTGAACTTTTTTAGTGAAAGTGTTCATCTCTGTCTCTCTTTACCTCTTTCATTCGCGCAGCCAACAAATGTTGTTCTGATGATGACCAAGAAGCATCACGTTTCATATGTTCGGTTGTGACTGCAGCCAACAAGTATAACATATGAAAGTATCTGTCACCCTCAGATGGTTAACACTGAGATTTCACCATGTAAAGGAGAACAGACAATTGGAAAAGAGGAGGATATGTTTTATTAAAATCTGGACTTGTGTCAAGAGACAGATCTGTTCCAAGAGCGAGTCATTAAGTACGAATATGTCATAGAATAATATTTCGAGGTTATGACGAAGGCGAAGTATGTGTGTGTGGCTTGGGGGGAAGGGGGGGGGGGTCATTTTACACTCACATCCTGGTATAAGATATCATTTTTTGAAAGCTCACAGTTCTCATCCTATTTTATTTCCAGTGGTAATAAGACACTTTAAGACCTGATGACGCAGTAGATCGGTAGGGAGGAAAGATAGACAGATCTTCAGGCAGACAAAAAAAACGAAAGAGCGACAGACAGAGAGAAAGAAAGAAAGAAAGAAAGAGAAAGAGAAAGAAAGACAGAGAAAAGAGAGAAAGAATCAGGAAAAGAAAGAAAGAGAGAAAGAAAGAAAGAAGACGAAAGAGAGAAACTTTCAAAGAAAAAAAAGAAAGAAAGAAAGAAAGGGTGAAAGAAAGATGAAAGAAAGAAGGAAAGAGTGAAAGAAAAAAGAAAAAGAAAGACAGAAATGAAGAAAGAACAAAGAAAGAACAAAGAAAGAAAGAGGAAGTAAGGCAGAAAGAAAGAAAGACAGAAAGAAAGAAAGAAATGAAAGAAAAAAGAAAGAAAGAGGAACGAAAGAAAGAAAGGCAGAAAGAAAGGAAGAAAAGACAAGCTCTCTTTGACAATTATATTGAACCATACGAATATGGAGTCTATCCTGCGATCGACTCTTGGAATCGAATAACAATTATAGTATGAAGATACAAAGAGATCAGCATGGATTTAGTTTAATGGAGACAGATACAAAAGAACAAATACAAGGATTACCAATCGCCCTTGCTTTGGAAGAGCGACCATTTTGATCGTATTCTTCCGGACAGCATCAAACACCAAACGCATCACTCACTTAACACAATGAATGACTTTTTTTCTGAGATTCCAGAATTTTGTTATATTACGCCACTTTCGCTGATAAAAACTCATCACAAGGAGAGGGGCAAGTCTTTGGTCCTCCGCTCCTGTTTTAATTAGTCCTTGAAATGCAAACATTTGAATGCGGCCCTGGGAAGTGACAAAGCCTTGGGATACAGAAAACGACCGGTCGCCTCCTCGTCCACGTGTCTAATTAAAATGTTCCAAAGGCCTGGCATGGTGAGGATGATGATGGCTCAGAAGAGGGGAGGGGGCAAGGGGGAGGGGGTGGGAAGGGGGGTGAGGGGGGAGGGAGTGATTGAGAGAGAGACTAGGAATGGGACATAATCTTGGTTTGCTAAAGACTCCAAACCATTATCTTCCATTCATGGAGGACACTTAGCATCATCGTACTAGCGGGACTGCCAATTGATTGACACAACTGTCAAATTTGACTGGTTTTTAGGTTCAGCTTTCATTTCCAAGAAAATACCTGGATGGCGATGATTGCTCATGGCGAGAACGGCCTGAGGAGAAGGGGTTGAGGTTTTGTGGGGGGGGGGGGGGGGACACATTGGTTTCTAAAGAGCAGAACATTATTTTCCATTCAGACAAGGCAGTTAATATCATTTTTACTCATAAGACCAATGAACTTCAAATGGCATACGTGTCAGTTACAGGTTTCTACTTTCAGTTTTGGTGTCCACGAAAAACATGGATGCTGACAAAAGCCCAGAAGGAGGGTGGGGGAGAGGAGGAAGGTAGGAGGGAAGAGGAAAGATATGTTTACCAAAGAACAAATTTTTCTTTTCCTTTTTCTTAGAGGACAAAGTATCATTTGGAGCTCTTCCTACCATTGGCGTAAATGTCAATTTTTACTGGTCAAGATGTGACGATGGCTTAAACGAGAGTGGGAGCTGGAGATGGAGATGGGAGAGGGAGAGAAAGAGGAGAAATGGGGTAGGGGTGAGGGGTGGGGAGGGAGAACATTGGTTGCTAAAGACCAAATATTATGTTCCATTACTTTGGAGGACAATTAGTAACATTCTGAGCTTATTCTACTGGTGGACTGCCAACTGATTTCTAACTAGTTTTACTAGTTTCTATTTTCACTTTTGATATGCTACCTATGGGAACTATAGACTCGACAGTATCCATTTATTAAGGGCAATAATTAATCATTATTCTGAATGTCATATTCCAGCTCTGTCACTCGACGCACATGTCTGTGTTACACATTGCATTTTCTGATCTTCTGATTTTCGTGCAGGTCTAATGTGTCCATCTGTCTGTCTGGGTGTCCATGTTTCTTTCCTGTGTTGTTTTCATGAACAATGATAAGGCAAGAGTCACCATTGCTGCCTGAGAAAGGCCAGACTGTTTGCTCCATTTACAGATAGCACTTTGAGTCATTCTGAGCTCATGTCTGCTTGTGAACTGTTATTAACTAGCATGTCCGGGTTTTTTTTTCACTGGTTTTAGTTTTCATATTTGATGTTCATGAAAAAAGTGAGTGAGTGAGTGAGTGAGTGAGTGAGTGGGTGAGTCAATGAGTGAGTAGGTGAGCGAGTAGGTGGGTGAGTGGGTGAGTAAGTGAGTGAGTCTGTGAGTGAGGGCGTGAGTGAGTGAGTGAGTCAATGAGTGAGTTGGTGAATGAGTAAGTGAGTGAGTGATGAGTGAGTGAGTGAGGGCGTGAGTGAGTGAGTAGGTGAGTGAGTGAGTGAGTGAGTGAGTGAGTGATGAGAGAATGAGTGAGTGAGTGAGTGAGTGAATGAGTGAGTGAGTGAGTGAATGAATGAGGGAGGGAGAGAAGGAGTGAATGAGTAAATGATCAGTGAGTGAGTCAATGAGTGAGTTAGTCGGTCAGAGAGTCAATTGATGAGTCGATCAGTCATTTAGTCAGTCAGTCAGTCAGTCAATGAGTGAGTGAGTCAGTGGGTGATGAAATGAGTGAGTGAGTGAGTGAGTGAGTGAGTGAGTGAGTGAGTGAGTGAGTGAGTGGATGATTGAATGAGAGAGCCCATAGAATCACAATATCTGTATCCGTGAGCGAGTGCGCTGTTACTATTGCAGCTTAAGCACTTATGTGTCTTTAATTCCATAATCTCCGATTCACACCTTAATAGTTTCTGCCATATCTAACAATGTAACGATAATAACAGTGGCACCTAATCTCCATTCCACATCCCCCTTCCTCCCTCCATTTCCCCTCTTGTTTTCCAATTTCCATCCTAGCCCTCGATTTTCACACCTCATTAACACATTGTACATGGAACTTTGTTTCTTGGAAAAATCGCCTGTTAATTATCTCCAGCATATGCTTAATAGCCGTGAGACATAATGATTCTAGCAATAATAATATTAATAATAATATAACAATAACAATAATAATAACATCATTTTAGAAGAAAAAAAAGAGTGATTTTTTATGGTCTGTTAACGAAGCCGGCATAGAGCGGAAGGGCAAACACATTACGATCTCAGAGCTTTATTGTTACGATTTGGCACTGAATTCGACCATTGATCTTAGCCAGCGCAATAGATTTTTTTTCAGCTCATTTTTTCGTTCTTGATGTTTATTTGCTTTTCTAGATGGTTAGGCCTAGTTGCACTGAAAAACTTTGCCAGGCGTGAACTATCCCGGTGTAGTCACATACAGAATTACCCGTGAATAATTACCTTGGAATGGATAAAGATAATTCTGTTTTCTCTTTCTGTTTCTTTGGTTCTAATGATGATCATATTAATATTATTCTTTTCTTTTGTTCATAAGGTCTAAGCAATGCTCTCTTCCTTTTTCCTCTTCTTTTGGTATATTATATTATGTCTTGTGTGTTTTTGGTCCCATTTGCCTCATCCTGTCTCATAAAAAATCTAAAAAATAAAATACAATAATAATAGAGAGCATGTACATGGCGTTTATATTCGTACGGTACAGGCTCTAAGCGCTTTACAATCTATTATTACCCCGATAGATCGAAAGGAGACACTCATAAACATTCTCGGCTACCTTGGAAGCATACAAGGCGGCTGCCTGTTAGGCCCTCAAATCCTTATCAAGTTTACAATATCAATAAAATATACATAATGTATAAATATAATCATAATAATTTCATCCTGTTCCGTTTCGTTTTGTTTTGTTTGTTTATTTGTTTTTTGTTTTTGTTTTGGTTTTGTCCTCTACTCTGCCATGTTTTTTTTTCACCAATATTATTGTTTAGCTTTGGCTGAGCAAGGACAGCATGAATCAAACTTAATTTTGTCGTAATGGCTTCGCTGAGATTTAGTACCTTCTTTGTCATGGTATTTTGGACAAATGGCTTATTTATGATGAGGGAGGCAGCTTTCATAGCAAAGACCATCTCTCAATAGGGAGATTAAACACAGATAAAGAGGCGCACATACTCACTTACATACACTCATAGAAAAAAAAACAGAGCAGACAAATAGATGGGAAAGACAAAGGGACAGACAGACTGAAGACACACAAGAGACAGAGAAAGAGTTAGAAAGGAGAGGCAGATTACAGACAAGAAAAGAACAGACAGATATACAGGGGTACATAGACATGACAGGAAAGGCAAAGAACAAGGCAATCAAGACAGTTTAGAACTGAGTAAATAATGAACACGAGAAAGGCCGCGTCCAGGCGATGTCAATAACTGTGTGTACTTTATCTGCTGATGGCAGGATTTGGACACTTCCAACTGACCATGGCATGGGCTTGATGTGGTTGTGGTTTGTTACGTTACGCTCTATATACGTCTTTCAACCTCCTGGTGGAGATTATCTCGATATTGTGGTTTGTGTTGGGATTCAACGGCACATCATCACGATTACGGCGGCTATGTTGTGTCTAGTACGATTGAATATAAATTGTAGGATCAAAGGTTGAAAAGGGAAACTATTAAAAAAGGATAATACGTGAACTACTCATATCACATCATGACAAAGATTTAAACCCTGGAAGCTCATACCTTGAATACCTCAAGTATTGATGTATGTTTGATGTATGTATTCGGATATCTGCAAACGTTATAATCGGCTTTGTTAGCCCCTTTAGCGCACATAAGCATAGGTTCGTTTGAGTTAAATTGTGACAACACAACACAAAACAAAACAAAAACAAACTGAAACCAGATTAAAACGGAGATCATGCCATAATTCCTCTCCTCAACTGTTCTTGTCTAGTAAACTATTCACGCTAACAATGTTATAAATGAAGCGTGCAGTAGTTAAAATATTCAAGTAAACCTTCATAAACCCTTGTGTATCTTTTCAACATTATGTGGGGGTTCACATTGGGTATGAGCAAAAAGGGGGGTGGGTGGGGGGAAGGGGGGGGTGGAATAGGGAGAAAGGGTTGCAATATCCTGTTAAAGTAACGAAATAAATCTTTAGAATGTCTAGCTTACCTCCGGATATGATATATTGTATACAAAATAATGTTTGATAATCACCATTTTATGGTCACTTTCTCAAACCTTTTTCGGAACACTTTTGCTCTCAATTCGAGTGGCCAAGCCTGTTGTGGCCGCTGTCTTGTAGCCAATCAACAACGCCATCGCCTTGTCAGTGCCAGCCTGTGATGTATGGAGTGCTTGGCTCTCCCCCC
>JBCEWB010173300.1:0-10162 GCA_039654565.1 Peronia peronii
AACCCCCCCCCCCCCCCCCCCCCCCCCCGTCTTTTACTCATTCTTTTGACGAGAATAGATGCAGTGTTTTTGTTTTTTGACTTACAAAGAAGATTAAATTATTAAATGCACAAATAGGTTACGTTTTTGTACAATCCAAACAAAAGGCCTACATTTTGGGGATATCCTGCATTGTACAAGTGCACAACTCGAAATTAAATATCTCGCACCAATATCAAGCTGAAGGCGTACATGAGATATCAAACTTCATACGGACGAAAAATACCAACTCCAATTTTTATTGGTATTTTTTTGTTCCAAGAAGTGACAAGCATTTTCCTTTATGTAGGAAAGGGAATACGTAGGTACAGTGTGTCTTGTAACTAAACAAATTGCAGCCGCACACAAATAATAGAAATTGGCGGCCCATGAAATATAGTCTGTGGCTTTCCGTTGGCAAATAGGCAAGCATACAAAAACATTCTAGAAAGTGCAAAAACTGAGAGATCACGCATGAATGAAGAAAAGTAGATTTCTGTAAGCAGCAATATTTTTGCTTAAGTAACGCCCGTCGAGATAACCTCCACTAGGAGATCGAAAGACGTATTACAGAATGTTAAGTAACGCAACGGGAACATCTTGATCAGCGAATAACAGTAGGGGAATTTTTGGCAGCTAATATTAGAGTATTGAGGAAACGTATGGACAAGGGACAGAGAGGGAGAGAGTGAAATGTCTTGACTTAGTTGTCAGTCAGATATCATTACGTGATCTTGATCCTGATGTTATCCAGCTATATTTCTTGATTGTTGGACAAGTTCTCATTTTCAAAGTGATTACACATATACATCTATGTGACTGATTGTACAAGCCAAATGCTAATACCATTCATGTATTAGCGCAGATGTACTAAAGTGTTCCGTTCCGAATATCGGTCCCTGAATCACTTACTTAGGTTCAGTAGTGCTGCGACTGATAATCCATGTGCAGAAGCCGAAGGCTAGGATATAGTTAGTAGTCTAGTATTCTGCCATTGAATGTTATCGTTATGCATGTTATCAGTGGCCACGCCCAGTGGTTATCTTTCTTAATAGCTTGGTGAAAGTTCTCTAAAATCTTTATTGTTTCTTTGTTTGCTTTGTTTGTCTACACTTTGGACTGGTTTCTTGTTTGGGAGAGGAAAGTAGACTAGGTCTATGTCGACAATATATCATTGCCAGTGGTATGCTGGATTACACGCTGGGGTTACAGATAACCGGCGTCAGAGTCCAGTGTCTTTCAAGTCGGCAGTCAATTACAATGTAAATCATTCACATAGTGTATTTGCTTGGGCACTGAGATAACTAAAAGGCGAGAAGTAGAGAGACAAACTTGCTGACAAGGATAATCACAAATTGAATTTAGGTGTAAACTGGCAGCCTGCCTCAGTGCATTCACTGTTCTGTCTAGATATGTGGCCGATCACTGAAAAGTGAATTCAGCGAAACCCGTTGGTCACCCTGTGTTTCAAAGCTGTAGATCCAGTTTCGACTGCAAACCTTTTATTATTATTTTTTTTAATTATTACGTTCATTGTTGAGTTCTCATTATTTAAAAGAAAGAAAATTGAAGAATATCTCGATTTGTATTGCGTGCGTATTAAAATTTACGCATCACAACTAATAAATAAATAAATAGAATAACTAGATAAATAGCAACAAAATAATCCGAAATTTGATGGTTTAGTTTGTGGAAAATTTCCCGGAAGTTTAGTGTACTGAATGCGGTAGCAGAAGGGGTGATCGTCTCTGGCATAGAGAGCAGTGTGTCAAACGAGTTATACCATTATACTCTATATTCAAAAGCTGGAATAGTAATATCACACCTTTCAAAGTACTGTTAGATAACCCAGGTATTCGTGGGGAATATTTTAAATGTATAGATTGAGACACCCGACATTACCCCGCGAAACGAAGTATATGTATATGGCAAGCTTGCGCACTCTGATTTAGAGTGTTTTAAGTTATATAAAATAGAACACACACACACACACGCACACACACACGCACACAAAAGAAATAGGGGCGAGGTTATTGTCACGTCGACATGCCCTATGCAGATGGTTGGTAAAACTTTGATCTAATTGTCAGAACCTCTTTATAACAAATTATTTTTTCAAAGTGTAGTTAACCAATCTAGAAATTCGTAAGATCACATTCATGCCAGTACCGGTAACAGAAGATTCTTAAATGCCTTAACGTTCACTGGAGACGCAAGATCGGCCTGCTGAATCTCCCATGACGTCATTCTCATATGCCTGTAAGATAAGATAAACAAGGAATATCAGTCATTAATTATTCTTCTAACGCGCTAAAAACAGTTGTGTCTCGTCTGAATAGTTCCTGACTATGCAGGAGCCCAATCGCTGTGTAAACGAAATCTCACTTCGGGTATAACGTCATTGGTGGACTTTGGTCTTATATAAAATGGGACTCGGCTGCAAACTCGGGACGAAATATTTTAGGGTAAAGAAATTTAAGTTCCAAATAGAGAAAACCCTTGTTATGCCAAAAGTTTTCAAAATGATATGAAAAACAAATGTAGAAATTGGGCCTATGTCCTTCACTAGAAAAACGAAGTTAATGAGTCTACTTATTAAGTTGTTTCCACTTACTTTGGGGAAAGATGAGTCGACGAATTTTCTTCAGTAAGGGCTTTGGGAAAGCACAGCATATCACGCTTGCCCACCCTTCCCCCTCTCCTCCTCCTTTCTTTTTTCTTAGCTCATGGGTGGATGGAAAGTCTTGATAATATTATTTCATGTTCAAAGTAAAAAAAAAAAATGTCCAAAGTAAAATAAAAAATGTCCCTGTATTCAAGTACTTTTTAAAAATCGTATTTCCTTCTTTGTTTTCAGTGGGCTGTCTTCATTAGAAAAGTACCTGGATGTTTACTGCGTGCAGCGTTTTTGCTGAACTTTGAAAACGGCAGCATGAAAACAACACGCGTGTACAGACGTTAGCCTGTGGGTGTGTTTACAATAAAATATCGTTCCCTATTTAGGCCTATTGTAGGAAAACACGAACCGATTTCTGTTTTCTTTCTTTCTCTCTTTCTTTCTTTCTTTTTTTATTCTTTTTTTGTTGTTTCTTTCATTCTTTTTCATTTCTGTGTTCTTTCTTTCTTTCATCCTTTCTTTCTGCTTATTCTTATTTTTCTAGTCTTTTTTCTCGTTTGCCTTTTTCTTCTGTAAATCAAATCCTAACATATTCCTATAGTATAACTGTCATTATGATTATATTTTGGGGCACTTTTGCACCACCGAGATGAAAACGACAACATCTAAACTTTCTTGCATCACAGTATTCACACCCACTTAACAATTCCCTAACTGTGTCGAGTAGACTTTGTGTCAATGCTGGCGTTACAGAATGGCTTTCTTGGGCCTATTTGACTGATGCTGTGAGCTTGGTCCATGTTTTTCTTTGCTATTCCTCCCTGCTTTTTTTGTTTGTTTATTTCTGCATACGATTGTGAACGCTTTGCATTGTGATTTTTGAGATGCCGGCGTGTATTGATGCGACATAGCCATATTTTTTTTTAGTTTGCTCTAGAAAAACTAAGTTAATGCAGGGACCATAAACTTTAAAGAAATATCCCCTGTAAGCAATGTACAAATAAAACACCCGCTCCGCATTCATGTTCACAGAGGGGCGCAGTGACTCTGTGGTTTGGCATCTGCTCATGGAGAAAACAACTCACGGCGGTGAGGCCAGGATTGACTCGCAGGATGGAAGGACACGAAGATCGAAACCTGCATTTTTTCAGTGACTCAGCTCTCCTGTTCTTCTGGGTAAAGAAGCCCGACGTCTAGTCTTCTTGGATAGGGGCAAATATATTTCGCAGGTCCTGTGTGTTCGTTACGCACGTTCAAGAACCCTTGGCAGTTCAAAGTCGATGAAAGAGGAGGCTCGTGCCGCTGTACGGGAAAAATTTCTACCGACAAAAATTCTCACCAAAATCAGGCAGCTTACTTAAAGTCGAAATAATCCTACTATCTCAGGACTGAAAGGCTTAAGACAAAAAAAAAAAAAAAAATGTTCACGTACACACACAGACACACACACACACATACACACACAGCACATGCACACATGCATAGGCTATACATTCATGCACCGATAAGGCGGCAGAGAGAGGCCGAAAAAAGAAACTGCGGTGGGAATGTGAATAGTGAAATATGATTCGTGAATCAAGGAGGAGATCAGTTAGTTTTCTCGGTAAAGGCAAAACACACACAAAAACAACAACAACAACAACACGCACGCACAAATTTCCACTTTTCAGTATTTTCCTTTACACAGATTTGCTTGCTGTTACTGCAGAGTAAACGCTGGAACTGTTCAATGTTTGTTGCGTACACTATAAAATCATAGTTTTTTTGTAGTTTGAAAGCAGATCTACGGGTTTTTTTTTACTTTTTTCTTTTTCTTTTTTTTTTTTAACTTTTTTTCCCTTTTTTTTTCCTTAAAATTATAAATTGAAAAAACAAGAACAAAGCAGAGAGTCCCATGATCAGCGGACAGTAAACCATGACTTCATACAAGTTCAACATATCAGGCAGCAGCCACCGTATCAGGTCATAGATTTTCTTAGGCAACCATGTATTTAAGGCATTTCAACACATTTTGTTTTGTTTTTTTCACAGACAGGTGAGTCATCCAAATGGGCAATCAGATCAGCGGAAGAGTGAACAGCGGTATCAGGAAACTGCGCGCGAGACAAAAGAGGTCTGCAGCGACAAATAACACCAGTGTAGATACAGACATCAATGAACACACGAATGATATCAGCAATGGTACAACGACCATAAGCCTCAGGAAAGGCAGCCTTGCAGACAGACCGCTTCCCAGCATTCCAGCGAAAGTGAGAGGTAAAAATCTAGTTGGGTCATATTACTATTGCTAATGTCTATGAGTTAGTTTGGCAGAGGATTAGTCTAGGGGGTTGCTATGGCGAGGGATTAAGCGCCTGCTCCTTGGTGAAAAACTTATGTCGCGGGTTTGAAATTCAAATCCTGCCGGGAAATGGGAAAAAATTAGAAAATTCAACCTGTATTTTTTTCAGTGACTCAACAGCCTCCAGGCTTTTTCAGTATAAAACCAGACATTTTCTCACATAACTCATTAACTGTGAATATATTTCGGAGGTCCTGTATCATGCAAAAATGGCAGTAGGCCTAAACAATTGGATGAAAAGTAGGTGGAGATGCTGCTGTGCGGGCAAAATTACCAAATTCCAAATTTCTACCCTCAAAAATTTTTCTCACCAAAAGAGTGGTCACACTTAAAGCTGAGATAACCCTACTTTTTTGGGATTGAAAGGCTATATACATTTAAAAAAGAAAGGGGGACATTCTGCCCAGATATCCTTTAAGAAAACGTAAGGTAGAAGGGTAATTTATGCATTTTAAATAGCATTTTGGACAAAAACTCGGTGGTAATCGGACATTTAGGACAAAAACTCAGTGGTAATCAATCCTTTGAAGCTCAAATTCTGTCAGGAATTGAGAGAAAATGGAACCTACTCTTTTGATGACTCAATAGTCCCATGGCACCCTGGGTAGAAAAGCCTGACATGTAGTCTTCTCAGGTAAGGATGAAAATATTTGGATGTCAGCAGAAAGGCAGACAGAGATATTAATGGGACACTATTATTAATCAGTGACCACTTAGAGCTAGTAGAGGCATCCTGTTATAGATCTGCGATGGACAAAAACCAGCAGAGACATCCAAAAATAGATCTGTGCCTATCTGTGCTAAAATTAATGTGTCATGGACAAAGACCAGCAGAGACATGCTATAATATATATAGACTGTGACAGACAGAGATCAGTAATAGACCTATGACAGACGGAGACCAATAGAGACATGCTGTAATAGATGTGTCATGGACAAAGACCATCAGAGACATGCTATAGTATATATATACAGACTGTGACAGACAAAGACCAGTAATAGATTTATGACAGATGGAGGCCAATAGAGAAATGCTGTAAAAACGGGATGGGTAAATATTGACTGCCATATACTGTAAATGGTCAGTGACATGCCATAACAGTCAGTGCTTAGCAATGCAGCAAACTACAGGGAAGAACGAGTCCACTATGGTCTCATGAATTAACTTTTCATCCTTATTTTTTTTTTAAACGATGCCATTTCTTTCAGTACCAACAGGCATTTTCTTTTTCTCATTTGGCAGTTATGAGATGCTTTTATTTTGTGCATATGATGTTTCTCAGCAAATAGTATTGATAAACTGTCCAATAGCTCTAGCTCAATTTTTTTAAAGTAACTGAAAAGGAATTGTTTTGTTCTCATGCCTCTCTATATAGATATTTCCATCTATGTATTCAAAATGGGTGCTTTCACATCAATTTCTGTGTTTACCTGGCATTCATTAGCTTCATATTTTCATACTAGAAGAGAGCCCAGGGCCTTCAATGGAGATTTTTTAAATATATAATAAGCTTCCACCCAGGATTGTACCCTAGATTTTTGACACTGCTCTGTTCACAAAGTTTTAAACTGTTAAATCAATAATAAAAGTGATCCATTTCAACACATTAAAAACAAATAAATAAACAAACAGACAGACAGAGACAAATCCAGCAGTAGAAAAAAATGAATAAACAACCATAACTAGGAAAGAAAATACTTTTCAGTTTTATTTTAAAAATATACATACCAATAGTATGTTTGTATAATATCAGTAAATAAGATGTTCAAATGGTTTGAATTCAAAATTTTAGAGCTTCAGACCTTTTTGAACACAGCAGCTGGCAGAATAATATGGACATGAAAGAAAAGGGTTAATGATCAAGCTGGAACTAAATATAATTGAACTTCCTCATTTGATTGTTCTCTAACTGTTTGTTTTTTGTAAACAGTACGGGCGCTTTATTCCTTCCCGGGTGTCAACGATGATGACCTGCCCTTCAAAAAAGGAGATGTTATGGAGGTGGACGAAAGTTTGTAAGTAGTCAAAGTATTTGCCATAATTAATTCACTTTATTGCCACAACTATATCAGAAAATACTGTAGAATGAAAACAAAAAGATGTAGGCAGAAGAAAGCTGGACCCAGGAGTGAACTGAGAAAACATTTGCAGAAACACACACAATGCCTACACAATGAAGGATGGAGAAAACTGGTGTAAAAACTGTCAGATGGCACCTTGAAGACTTCAAATGGAGTTGAGGGCTGAGACGATGAAGAAGAAGCAGAAGAAGAAGAGAACTTTGAATCAGAAGAAGGAGGAGGAGCGGAAGGAGGAGGAGAAATCCACATCGATTACTATCACCAAAAATTGTTGAACACAGTGCTTTGCTCAAAATTGGAGCAATTGTCCATCCATTCAAAATTGTGCCAGACTTTTTCAAAATGATAAGGGGAAAGCATATTCCATGTAGTTCTGAATTTTCAAATAATTCATGACCCATTTAAGTTTGAAAGAGGCTTAGTCGGTATTTGAATAACTCTCCATATTTTGGAAACATTCTTTGACTCTACCAACAAGAACATTATCTTTGTGTAGCATAATTGTGTAAAATGCATTGCTCACCAATATCTAATATTGTTTTAAATCCAGAAAAGGTTCTGTGTTAACCTGCAGTGTATAAACAAAATTTGATATTATATTCAATACTGTGATCACATATCAACTCTGCTTAAGTCATCTCTTTTTTATTCTTTTGTCTCCCAGAAAGCTTTAAATGAGAGTACTTGCCATTGTCTCAAAATATGATCATGAATAAACTGAAATCACTCGGTATTTGAGAAATGAGTATGATGAATATCATTTTAAATCCATTTTTTTTTTTTTTTTTTATATTAATAAACCACTAAAATATATTTAATCAAATCCAAATTCAGTGGAAGTTGAAGCCTGTGAAAGAGGTGATGCTGCTTTCACAACTGAGTATTTACCTTTAATTTACTATTCTGAGTCTCAGTTTTCTTTGTCGGTCCTCTACAAGACAATACATGTAGAGGAGATACCTTAGAGCTTTGATTGTTTAGATAAAGTTGATACATATACATCACAGTGTCTATCTATTGCTGGCAGATTTGTAGGCATCATATATTGTCATATTTAAAAAAAAACACATCCGGGGTGGAGGGTTAGGAGTAAGAATTAGGATAAGGATAAGGGCTAGGTCTGAGTAATCCATAGACAATATGGTGCTTTTGCAATGCTGAGTAATTAGTAGGTACTGCCTATCTAATTGGCGACGTGAGATATATGTATTATGTACCTGAACTGAAATTTCAGAATCACAGATGAAAATGACTGGTGGTGGGCAACTCATGTCAAAACTAAGAAACAAGGATACATCCCAAGTAACTACATTGTGAAAGATGATGCCACACCACAATCACAAGAGTACGTACCTGCCTTTGAGAACATTTCTCCTTCTCTTTTGTTTACTTGCTTTGCACTTCTTTTTGTTTTATCCCTCACATATTACTTTTTAGAACTCATTTTTTTCCCATCCTCTTTTACTCTGATTCTTCTCTTCCCTTCGCTAAATCTAGCTCATTTCAACTTTTTTTTTTATTTTATGCTTTTGAAGACAATTTTCTTATTTGCTTCTTATTTCTTTCTTCTCGGTGCTTTTTTTCTTTTATGTATACGAACATTCTTATTAAGCTATGAATTTTCCTGAATGACATATTTTTCAGTTCTACTCGCCATTAGTTCCCATTCCTAGAATGAGAATTTTGTTGTTGAATCTGTAAAATGCCCGACGGTAATCTAACTGGGTCACAGTTTACATATAGTATATACATGTATAGATGTATCAAATTCCATTTTGAATATATTTCATATTCATTCTTGTTCCCTCACAAATTGATGGCAGACCCTAGATCTGCTATCTGTTTATTTTTTGATCTCTCAACGTCACTATTTATTATGCCACTTCCCTCCACATGACTGAAGCATTCATTTCTGTCTTCTTGTTAATTTTTAAGAAAAATCTTTTTGTATAGGCACATTAAAAAATACATTTACTTCCTTAAATGTCAATGTAAACAAGGAAGTACTTATATCTGAACATATTTGTGACATTTGAGTCATGTTTGAAAATGAAAATGAGAAGCTACATGATGGCTCAACATGAGACTAATGCAATTGTTATAAGCTGACTATAATGAGGCATATTTGACAGCTTTGTCCTTTTGATTCTTCTCAAGTTAATATATTAGTTGTTTCTGAATAGTGATAGTCTTGAAGACATAAATCTTGATCTAGTGCTAAAATTTATGGTTACTTAATATACATTTTTTCTTTAGTTTATTGTTGTAAATTGTACTTTCCTTCACAAACACAACCCATTTGCCATATCTCTAAAACATTCATTGTATTAATATATATGTATATTAATAGCATTTTGTTTTTGTTTCGGACATCAGCTGGTGGTTTGATTATGACCGTCATGATGCAGATAAGAACCTCCTTCTGCCCGGTAATGGCAAAGGAACCTTCCTGATACGACAAGCAACTGGTAAATTATATCTGTGGAAATGATTAGCATACAGAAGTGGTTTGCCTTTCACTATAATCAAAATTTGAATTTCTTAATGGAAAATGAAAAAAAAAATGTACAGCATCTGTCTCGAAGGAAAATCTCCTAGCTAAGAATAAACAAGAATGAACTACTGCCTGTGATTGGTCTTGCAGTCTATGTAACAGTTTAGTTCTACATGAAGTCACAAAAATATTGTGTTGAGAAATGAGAATAATGGGTTTTAAAATTACACAGTCTGTTTTTTTTTGTGCCAGAGTTGTCCAGGTTATTGACAAACTTTGTTCTGAATAGACTATTTGAGTGTTTGCAGAGAAAAATTAGAATAATGTGATCTTCTTACTGGCTAGCTGACTGTGGACTGAAATTATTTCTAGAGCTCATCATTCAATTTATTGAACAGACTTTGGATATATAGTAGAATAAAAATCTCATGCTCTATAGATGTACATCTTTTTTTGTTTTTGTTTATGCAATGTTTGTCTAATTATAAGTCTTAAGAAAATTTGTAAAAATGCATATTCATCCAGGACTTTTAATACTCCCAATAGTGAGAGAGTTCTGACCAATTTTCACTCAAAAGTCATGGAAAAGTGTCCCATATTTTGACGTTTT